>PVKP010001985.1:63528-132153 GCA_004027715.1 Plecturocebus donacophilus | reverse complement strand
AGAAATGCCAGATATAGGTGAAGGGGAGGAAGGCAACAAATCACACTGCCACATGTGTACCTATGCAACAATATTGCATGTTCTTCACATGTATCCCCAAACCTAAAATGCAATAAAAAATAAAAAATTAAAAAATTAAATAAAATCAAGATACGTAGAATTGAGAAGAGAGCTATGGTAGCTTTATACTTCTGGATTTGCACTTTGTTTGCTGTCTCTTCAATTCTGCTTTAAAAGGGGCATTGGATAAAGGGATATAAGGAATTAAAAATACAGTGTTGCCCATCTTGGTGACATTTAGTTGAATCAACTGTAAACTGAAAAATCTAAAACTTCAACTCACTTACGACTCAAATCTTTAAAACAAAAATGTTCTGTGTCACTGGAGGTGAAAAGTTGGAATAAGAACAAATGTACAAAAGCTGTTAAAGCTCAAATTGACTTACAGAAGGAATCTGAATGAGCAATCACTCTTACCCTGTCAGACAGAGAAACGTGTGCACACTCTAGGAAATAAGCAAACCACATTAGATAAGTAGAATAAACCAATTTGAGGCATACAATAAAGGAACAACATATTTATAGTGTTGAAAGCAAAGAAATTAGTGGGAAAAAACACAAAAATAATGTATCCTGTAAACTAAGATTTTATATCTCAAAAATATATCTTTCAAAAAGGAAGGGGAGGATGTGGGAGTTCTGGAACGGCTGTGTGGAGAGGACGGCAGGTCCTCTCTTTAGCAAAACAATCATTTACTAGTAAGAATTATATTTAAAAAAAAATCTAACCAGGCTGGTCATGGTGGCTCACGCTTGTAATCCCAGCACTTAAAGAGGCTGAGGCATGTGGATTACTTGAGGTCAGGCATTCAAGACCAGCTTGGCCAACAAGATGAAACCCCATCTAAAAATACAAAAAATAGCTGGATGTGGTGTGTGCATCTGTAATCCCAGCTACTTGGGAGGCTGCGGCAAGAGAATCTTTTGAACCCGGAGGCAGAGGTTGTAGTGAGCCAACATCTAGCCACTGCACTGCCTTCCACCTCCAAGTTTTGGAGGCTCTACTCTCAATAGGTGTAACCAAGGATACCCCAGAGCCCTCTCCCTCTAGTTCCTAATCTAGAATTAACCCAAGACAAAATATTTCACATCATTAAGTATCAGGATAACTCTAATTAAATCTAAAAGCAATATCATTACGCACCCACTAGAATGACTAAAATTATGATTTCTATCTCAAATCCCTTGCAGATAAATGGGATTTGGAGCTGTCATACACAGCTAATGGGAATATAAAATGTTTAAATGATTTATAAAAACTGCCAATTTACCTAGCTGTTGACTCAACTATTTTATTTCTAATAATTTCCCCCAGATAAATAAGAAAGAATACCCTAAAAATAACTGGTAGAGGAATGTTTACAGCAGCTTTATTCATAAGAGAAACCTTTTCAAACCTAATTTTATTTTTTAATTTTGAGACAGGATCTCCCTCTGTTACAAAGACTGGAGTGCAGTGTGGCACAATCACTGTTTACTGTAGTCTTGATATCCTAGGTTCAAGAGATCTTTCCACCTCAGCCTCCTAAGTAGCTGGGACCACAGGTATGTGTTACCAAACTTGGCTAATTTTTGTATTTTTTGCAGAGACGAGGTTTTGCCATGTTTTCCAGGCTGGTCTCAAACTGCTAATTTCCAGCAATCCACCCACCTTGGCCTCCCAAAGTGCTGGGATTATAGGTGTGAGCCACTATGCCCAGCCCCAAAATTATTTTTTAAAAAACAAGGAGAAACACATAAGTTTATCAAGAAAAAATAGATAAAAATTATATTATATTCATACAAGGGACACTACTCAGCAATATTAAAAATTACAATACATACTGATATTTGAAAAAACACAAATCTCAAAAACATTTTATTGAGGAAATCAAGCCAAGCCCAATAGCATACACATTGTACAATTTATTATCAAATGTGTACATTTGATAAATTTGTACATTTGCCAAATTTCTGCTATTCAGGACAATTTACATGAGTTTTTGATTGGCAAGTAAGTTAAACTATGTGCATTTCATTTTATGTAAATTAAACTACATAAATCAATATGCAAAAATAAGAAATACTATGTTCTGATATAAATACCACGCATGAAAATGGCATCAATAATATGACATAATTATTATTGATTATTATTATTACTTGAAATAGACTCTTGCTCTGTGACCCAGGCTGGAGTACATTGGTATGGTCATGGCTCACTGCAGCCTGGACCTCCTGGGCTCAAGCAATTCTCCCGCCTCAAACCCGCAAGTAGCTGGGACTATGTCCCATCATGCCTGGCTAATATTTTAGTTTTTATAGAGATGAGGTTTTGTCATGTTTCCCAGGCTGATCTCAAACTCCTGGGCTCAAGCTATCGGCCTGCCTTGGCCTCCCAAAGTGCTGGGATTACAGGTGTGAGCCATCATGCCTGGCCTCAAAATTGTTATTTTTCAAATTGATATTTTGGAGTTAAAACTCAGAAAGTCTTCAAAATGGGACAAAAAAGTTCAATAAGAGTAGGTAAAAGAGAACATATAAAAACTTTAGATGATCACTCAAGACAATCAAATTTCCAGCTAATAGAATTACTAAAAGAGAGGATGAAAAAAGCTGTGGATAAAATGTCAAAATGATAACAAAAGAAATTTTCCCACAAATGACAGCCATACACTACTGGATTTCCAGAGGAGTTTCAAGCTGTCTTCCAGGTACAGTGCTCAAAAGCATGATGAACAACTGGCCATCTGGACTCTGTTGGGGTTGCCATTGCCTCACGGAACATTAGAGGTGATGCAGCCATGGCCATAGTCTCCGCTGTTGAAGCTTTTGTGCCAGGAGGTCATCTTTGCAACCAGGCTGGTCATGAGATCAAGACCCAAAGATTGCTTTTATTCCATTGGAATTTTATTTATTGAGTAGCTTACTTGCCAATCAAAAACTCAAGTAAATTATTCTGAATAGCAGAAATTTGGCTTATCACATATTTGTTGTGTAAAGGTTAAATAAATCCTATAGATTGTACGTTTTGAAGCATGTGAATTGAAGAAGACATTAAGCTGATGGTTTAAGTTTCTAAATGTCATTAGCTGATTTTAATTTAATTATTAGTAATCTTTAAAATAAAAAATAAGAACAGAGGTTTCAAAAATATAATCAAGATAAATTATATATACATACATATATGTACGTGTGTGTGCACATATGCACATACATATGTGTGTCTATATATTATTGTATGAACTCTGAAATTATAAAGTATTGGACTAAAATACACAAAAGATGTGTTAGTTTAGGCAAGACTAATTACAAACCTAAAAACCTGTCATGAATTGATTCAGATAAATATTTAAGACATGACACACAAGATGAAAATACATCTTTTTCTTTGCTTATTTCTAATAGAAAGAATACTCTTTAACTTTCTTGACTTGTCCATGCTTCCAACTTAATTTCTCTGTGTATATTTAGAATTATTTTATAAATTGATTTTATATTACAGATTAAATGTAAACTTTATATAAATTTTCTCATTGAAATTTTAGTAAAAACACATGTTAATGAGAACTCCACAGCAAAAATTAAATCAATCTATGTACTTTTCTTGTAGTGTCTAACAAGGACAGATTTTTAGATTAAAAAATCAGAACACAACTGAGTCTCTTTTTTATAAGACGTTTATAAAAGGAAAACAAAATTAGTGTCAAAACTATAGAACTATTTTTAATTTAAAGACATGAACCTTTAAAAGCAATTAAGCTGGGGACTGCACTTACAACAGGTATTTATATAAGTGCAACCTTAACACATATCACATATGGGGAAACTACACTGATCTATGCTAATTTTCCTTGCATATTTAAAACAGTGTAATTTCCAGAGTTATTTTGTAAGAGATTATTTTATTATCTCTACTTATACTCAAAACAACATCATACGTAAAACTAAATTTTTCCCATGTTGAAAGTAAATAGCTGATATTTAAAGTTAATTAAGTTTACTTTTAAAATACTATTTTTCTCTGTAATAAAAACATGCATTTCATCGTGGCATTTGTAAATATTCAGAAATTATTCATGATCATTCGTCCCCTTAATAGTAAATTAATATAGAAGTTTTAGTCATAAATGATCATGAAGGCATTTCAGTCCTTGGTTCCATATCTGGTTCTATCTCTGGGGCTTCTCGGATCTTGTTATTGACGTATTCTGCAGATTGGTTAATTCCTCTGTGTGTGAACTAGAGCACAATGAGGGAGAAATGAACACCCCTCTGGGAACAACTGAACAGAGGTTTTTCTAGTAAACATCCAGTTCATGATCACTGCTATATTTTAGCTGTTGAAATAAAATGCTCCCTAGACAAAGACAAAGCTGTAAAATAATGAATCAATAAACTTTAAGATGCTTAAGTTATAGTGTTTAATCATGTATTTGAATTCTATGGTATAAATTACGTTGACTGTGTCATAGGTCAATTGTATTTGAACGTATTATTTAATTACATAAAAGGCCATAAACATTTATTGCATTAATCACAGAGATTAAGAGGTTCCATACATATTTATCATCTTTGAATTAACAATAAAGTTTCTTTTAACAAATCAAAGAAATAATTTTCCTGTTTGACAATTTAAGGTTTGCTGTCAATATTGAATCATTGTTAAAAACATTTTTAAAGCATATGTATATGCTTTAAAATGTAGAGGAATTCTAACTTGAATTTCAATGTTTTAACACGTCTAATTTTTTTGTTCGATTGATGTATAAAAGCAATGCATTTATGGAACTTGTTGTAGTTATATCACTGGATTTTATTTATTTTAAAATTGACAATAGTGGGTTACTGTTTTAATAACTCATTAATTATAAAACTATTATTTTGATTTAGGTATTAAAATTGATTACTCAATATGCTGTGTGTGGGTTAAGTAAGATATGTCTTTTGATTTTCAAACTCCTATTTTTGCTCAGCAGATTGAAAACCAAAAACGTATTTTCACATATCCATTTCTTCATTCTTTCATTCAGTGAGTTATAATTTAAAGCCTACTATATGTAAAGTACTGGCGTGGAAGTGGGATCTGTGTTAGTGAAGAAGGAAAACAGTCCTTGTGTTTTAGAGTTTAGACTAGGGGGAATAAAATGTGCAAAAAAAAAAAAAAGCTCCCTTAGATGTATTTCAGATGCTTATCTTGTGTTTTCTAAATTATTTTGTCTCCAAAATAATTTATGTCCTTTTATCTTGTCTTATTCATGCATATTACATACATAATACATACATATTCTCTAAATAGAGTACAATGTCAGCTATATTAGGGAGTGTTAACTAGCCCAAGGCCTCAGACAAGTCTTTTCTAAGGGTAAGACATTAAAACAATTGTTTGCAGTAGGAATAATGAATGGGAGTCATTCGAACTGAGAAAATTACAAGGACATTTCTACTTTAAGGTAGCAGTATTCAGAATCCTGAGGTAGCAAAGAGCACACCAAGTTCAAGAGTAGTAATAATCTATAAGGCTATGGCTTAGCAAACATGAGGGGATAATGAATATATACACAATTACTTAGGACCCTGTAAATTACATTAATAATTTTTAATTTTAGGTTTGGCATAAGTGAAAAACATTAAAAATATTCAGAAAAGGAAATGTTATTCCTATTGCTTACATGTTTGAAAGTCTCTAAAATACATTAAATATATTCAGAAAAGGAAATGTTATTCGTATTGCTTACATATTTGAAAGTCTCTATTTATTATTTTTTATATTTTATAATAAACTTCCATGCACAAAAGGTTTGATTCACTTGGTATTTTTTATTACTAATAAATTGATAACCAAGTAAATAAAGAAATAATTCTTTATAAAATAATTCTGTAGGTAAGTATAAATAGATTATTTCCCTTTCATGGATTTTGTTTAGCTCCAGATATTAGGTCATATTCATAAATAATTAATTTATTCTAAAGTCACTTTCTAAAGCACAATTACTTCTTAATAGGTAGGTTGCTTATCAATCTTTGCCACAAATTAGGATAGAAGTCTCTTTTTTGACAGGTACAGTTAATAAAAAATACTTAACATGACTGGTGATTGGATACAGGTCACAAACTGTATAGAAAAATAAAAGGTTAGGATTCAAAAATCTAGTCCTAATAGCCATAGCAAAATCGATAATAAAAAGAACTGGTTTGGGTAAATCTAAAGTGTCATTTAACATAAGCTGTGTTTACAAGATTTGGCTTTACTAATTCTACCTCTTTCTAGTAGAAATGCTGCCTTTATCACACATGCTTATACAGGGCTGAAGTGGGAGGCTTAATCTGACTTAAAAATTGCCATACATTATGGCAATAAAGTACTCAGAATCTGACAGATAGCATTACATAAAGTATAAAATATTTTTTAAATATCTGCTAGGATATCAAAGAAATAAATATATTTTAAAAGTTTAAGAAATAAATTTATTTCAAGTAAATGGTAGAACATTGTTCCTTTCTAACATGGTTCTATTACTTACATGAAATTATAAAAAATGATACTTATTGAAAACAACCTAACAGTATTACATTAAAACAGTTTTCACATGTAAAAATGTATTGTTATTATTTTTTGAGGCAGCATCTTGATCTGTCACCCATGCTGGAGTGCCATGGCCCCATCATGGCTTACCGCAGCCTCAAACTCCCGGGCTCCAGTGATCTTCCTGCCTCAGCCTCCCTAGTAGGTGGGACTGCAGATGTGAACTATCACATTGGGCTAATTGTAGAGATGGGGTTTTACTATCTTGATCAGCCTGGTCACATATTCCCAGGCCCAAGTGATCGTTCTGCCTCAGACTCCCCAACTGCTAAGTTTACAGGTGTGAGTCACTGCATTTGGCCCTAACTTTTTTTTTAACAACAACGACAACAAAAAATAAACGATTTTAGTTAACCTGAACAAAAATTGATTATTTATCATGATGGCAGCAACTTAACTACTTCTGAGCACTGTATTCTATATAAAAAAAAAAAAAAAGGATGTTACACTGTCATACTAAATATCCAAGTATAAGCAGTCTGCTGCAGGATCAAGCTTCTTGTTCAGGTAAGCTGTAATATTTAGAACTGTCCACGTGGGCTACTTGAGGAATATTCATGAGGTGACCCCAGGCCTATATACCAAGTCATTCCATGATGTCATCTCAACATTGAAATCCAGAGTTATAGTGAGGGGGTAAAGGGGCAAAGGTCCCAAAGCTCCACACCGAACAATCACCAATATTTGTACTGCGTGGATTCCTAATGATCAGTGTGTGTGAAAGCACTCTGATAGATTTCAAATTTCAACCTTCTGAGCTTCCCCCAGGAACCTAGGCCCATACAATGCGCTCTTCTTCTCAAAGTCAGAGTTGAAGGACACAGTTAAAGTCAACATATTTTATCCAACTTTCTTCCAAATACTCATTTACCTAATTTAACCCATTGAAGATAGAGATACATCTCTAAATTTAATGTTTTATTTTGAAGCAAGATTTGCAGTTTGGGATGTACACAGACCAGGTGGTCTTTGGTATGTCTGAAGAACAAAAGGAAGGTTGGAAGCTTTATAAAAAAGAGAAATGTTATGCATTGTTTCAAAAGAAAGTTGATCAGCACTAGTAATATTTTGTGGAACTGGCAAGCTCTGATTGGTGAATGACAGCAGTGGGTAAAACTAGTCTTAGAGTCGCAACAGGTTGTTTCAGTGGCTATTAGATACAATTGGTTTCAAGTTCCAACAGGTTGTTTCAGCAGCTGGTCTTGGAGAAAATTTAATCCTTGGAACAGGTGCTGTGTGTCCTCAGTGCTTTTTCCACTGGCCAGTTGACTGATTTAGTTTAGTATGACAAAAAAAACACCTCAATTTATATAATTGAGTCAACAATAATGGTAGACAAATGCCACATCACCTCTCTCATAGAATCTAAAAAGTCGACCTCATAAAAGTAGAGTATATCAGAGGCTTTGGGGTTGGTGCTGGGGTGAGAAGATATTGGTTATAGGATACAAAATTTTAGTTAGACGAGGAATAATTTCAAGAGCGCCACTGTACAACTCAGTGACTACATAGAGAATTATTATACAATCATAGTGTATCATAATTTTTGAAAATTTCTAAAAAAGTAGATTACAAGTGCAATTGTGGTACATTAGCCCACCACAAAAATAATAAGTTTGTGAGGTAATGCATATGTTAATATATATGCTAACATAATGTAGTTCAATTTGGTCATTCCACAACGTATACATATTTAAAACTTCAAGTTGTATGTGATACATACATGTAATTTTTATTTTTTAATTCAAATTTAATTAATTAATTAAGAACAAGAAAAGTAAACTTTCTCCTAACTTCGTGAAAGGAGGTGGTTAAGCTCCAAGTTAGGCTGAATTTAGGCTTCTACCGCCTCACAGAGCCAGGGAAATAGGATGCTATTTTCCCTGATGATTACTTTCAAAGGAATAGCTCCCAGGTCCTTGAGAAAGACAGTCCTCGGTTGTAAAACTGGCAAGAGGTTTTCAAAAGATTCTCATTTCAAAGGGATGGAGAAAGAATTTAACGTTACACATTTCCTCAACTAAGTGCTCTAAGAAAAAGAAAATTAGATAGATAAGAAAGTAATGCAACAGTTAATGCCAAGCAAACACTAACAACTTTATATGTTAGGAAACATTAGTATTATCTGTTTGAAGCAGAGAACGTTTTCTTGCCAAAAGTTATTTAAAATTTATATTTAATATTCAAAGTCCAAACATGCTTATCATTCTGTTTCTTAAGTCTTCCCAAATGTGTGGCTGTTCACCAAATTATACAATATTGGTTTTTGATGATGAATTAACTATATGTTACATTTTGTTATTTTGATGAGGAGCTACTTTATACACAAGAATAGTATCATAGATTCAATGGTTTATGTCCTGTTAATTGTTAAATTATTGTAGATATCCAGCTTGTCAGTCCCTAAGAGTACATATTATCCATTTACCTGGTTAATGTTATCAAGATTGTAGATTCAGTATTTAGGAAGAAATAGCACCTTTGACAGGACTAACTATGCAGATTCAAATGTTGAGTAAGTGTGGACAGGAATCTCCCAGAAACTAACAAAATTGCCTATGAGTCTAAATAGAAAGCAAACACATCATTCCAAGTGGAAACCTGAAAAAACTGACTGAACCAAACCTCCCTAGAAAACTAGGGCCTAGTGGACACACTCAGAAAATGCCTGTTTCATGTTAAAGGCATCTGAAGATCATTGGCATACTCACTTTCTTTTTTTAAAATAAGATACCTTATGTATTAGCCTGTTCTCACACTGCTATAAAGAACTATCTGAGACTGGGTAATTTTAAAGAGAAGAGGTTTAAATCACTCAGTTTCACAGGCTGTATACAAAACACGCCTGGGAGGTCTTCGGAAACTTACAGTCACGGCAGAAGGTCAAAGAGAAAGCAAGCACACATTCACATGGTGGTAGGAGAGAGAGCCAGTGCAAAGGCGGAAGTGCTACACACTTTAAAGACAAGCAGATCTCGCGAGAACTATCAAGAGAACAGCAAGGGGAAAATCCAGCCCTACGATCCAATCACCTCTTACTAGGCGCCTCCTCCAACACTGAAGATCACAATTCAACATCAGATTTGGGAGGAGACACAGAGCTAAGCCACCTTACCTTAGGATTTCTCAAATTCAGTGAAACCATAGGTAAAACCCATCTCCTATGCACACTTCCAGTTGTACTAAGTGGATGTCTTTCTCAATAACAGCAAATACACATGTGTTTTAAAATCTAGAGTTATAATTTTATTGCATGGGTTCTTGTAAACAAACATTTCTGACACCACAGGTTAACTTTGTTTTTTGTGTGTGTTTTTAAATCATCATTCCTCTTTCTTTCAGCCTTACCCACAACTCTCCACTCCAATTCTACCACCCTGTTCAAGTCTGTCTTATCTCAGCGTTGGGCGGCTGTGATAGACTCCCAGCAGTTTGCTGCCCAACCTGTGGTTCAACGGCAGCAACACAAAGATCACCTAGAAGCTTTTTAAAGAGACAAACTCTTAGGCCTCGCCCAAGTTCTCCTGGATCAGAGGGTAGATTTTAGCAAGGTTCCCACATGATCTCTATGTACCTTAAACTTTGAAAAGTCTTCTCCTAGCCTGCCTCTCTATTCTATTCTCTTGTTAGTTTCTCCAATTCTTAATAAAATGCTGACTTTATATAGAGTAGCAAAAATTGCAATGACATTACATAAGCATAGTTAATGGCCACACTATTTTTAATAACAATAATTTGATTAGGAATTCTAGTTCTGGGTAACCAGGTACAAATATTTTTATTTTTATCTTTTTTCCTTTTCTGTAACAATGCAATGTCCCTCTGAGCCCCCTCACATTTCAGAATGGAGCTATTCCTTCTTCTTGCTTATTCTGCAACTTTGAGCTCCTGTCTTCTATGTTTACATTAGCACAGATAAAGATGCAAGCCTCTTTACATTCAAAAACGTCATTTTTAAAATCTGGTGGTTAAAGAAATTATCATGTGGGTAATCTCCAATTCAGTCTATAACATAAACTAGAACTCTGATACATAAATTCTTAACATACCACTTTCAGAAAGTCAAGCTCAGTTGTCCTTCAAGAATTGTAGAAATTTACAAGAAAGAAACAGACCCTGAAATAATCCTCATTTTAGCAATGTCAAAATCAATGCTAGGAAAAGATTCAAAATTAGAAAATGGCACATCTATGATTAAAATTCAGGTATTTCAATCCTTTAGTTTCTATCCTTCCATGAGCTTGTCAGTTTAAAACTGTTTTACTTAATTTTAAATTTTGCTCTATTTCCCCAGCCTCATGTAGTAATTAAGAACATGAACGTTGAAATTAAGCAATCTTGAGATTGAATCCATAGTCCATTCTCTCATTTAAGTAAGTCTCTGTACCAGTAGTTCTCTAAGCTGTGCCATGCTGTTATTAAACTGTGAATAAAATACTGAATATCTTGTAGGTTTGCTGTGGGTATTAAATGTAATGATGCATTTGAAGCAATTAGCATACTGATTATTCCAAATAAATGTTAGCTATTATGCAATTACTATTATCATAATTTATTCAAACTTATTTAACCAATATTATTATCATATATTATCTGATGGAGCAGACTAGTATCTTCTTGTGTATATCCTTATATAGCCCCTTCCATGTATATGTAGATATTGTTTCTAAGATTTATTAGGCAATCCATTATATGTCAGTCTTTTAGCAAGCTGATGAGATTTTAGTGATTCAAAAAACAGAATATTACAAGAGTGTAGTTTCATTTGAAGTAAAGGTCTTTCTATTTTCTGTTATAAACTTGTATTACACTTAGCTCATTGGATCTTTATGCTGTTTTCCTTCACTGGAAAATACTCCTGTTCCTTTCATCTGACAAAAACTTCACACATTTTCATTTCTAAATTCTATCTTTTCTAGAGAGTCCACATTCTCCCTTTGTTTTCTGAGTTTTTATTAAGTTTATCACCAAAACAAAGTAGGGGCAAAAAGGTGCACTACCTTTCCTCACACATTTTAAGGTCCAGAGCCAACACTCTTGTAACAGAAGACATTAACAAGAGAACAGTGTAACACATTTATTTATTTTTTAATTTTTTAAAGTTTTTTAATTATTATTTTTTTGAGACAGGATCTTGCTTGTTACCCAGCCTGGAGTGCAGTGGTGCAACCTCGGCTCACTGCAACTTCCACCTCCCAGGTTCAAGCCATCCTCTCACCTCCGCTGCTCAAGTAGCTGGGACTACAGGTGTGTCCCATTGGCTAATTTTTGTATTTATTTGTTACCAGGGCTGATCTCAAACTCCTGAGCTCAACTGATCTGCCCATGTTCTCTTTCCAAGGTGCGGGGATAATGTGTGTGAGCAACTGCACCCAGCCTACATTTATTTAATGAGTTTTATAAAACATGGGAGCCTTCAGAAATGACGACCCAAAGATCTAGGAAAAATTACATTTTTATGTGTAGGCTTGATGAAGAATAGAAAGCCATGTAGAAATGTGATTGAACAAAAAAGCAATGCTGTAATGGAAATAGACTAGGGAAGACTTACCAAGGCCTGTTTGTTGGAAGTCTTCTTGGCTTCTTTGTGTAGCATTTCTTCCTCCCAAGGCGTGGAGAAGGCCACTATTGGAATGAGGGTCTTATGGCCCATTTTCAGGGGAGGTGGGTCAGAAAGTGTCTCTCTCGCCTTTATGGCTTGCTTTGGGAAAAAGGAGTTCGAGTTTCTATGACCTGCTTAAGAAAGGAAGCAACGGGGGAAGAAGAAAGGAGGCTGAGAAAAAATCAGAGACAACTTGCATCTGAAGCCCTTCCAGTGTCTTTTAGTTTAAAGCACTAAGCACATCAAAGCACCGTACTTAGGGTTTCATTTTATAAGCTCAACATCACATTGTTGTACATTCATTTTTTATCTTCACTAAAAATGTTAGTTTCTTTGGTTGCAAGCTACTACAGAGCAGGAGAAAAATAAGTACATTGTTGTTTTGTTTTGTTTCCTGATTCTTGGCCATTTTTTGAAGCAAAATAAATACACAATTACATGCTAGGGTCATATTTAAGGTTGATAAATTGAAAGGGTCAGGATAGGTTGGAGTAATTTGAAGTTAGCTTATGTGGGTGGAAAAATAACCGGTAAGAATTAAACATTGCCTACCTTGAATTAGGTTCTTAACTATGTAGTGACTTCACAAAATTAATAAGCAATTCTTATTTATGTAAGAGGTTTCTAGACAGCCTTGTTTAAAATTTGAAAGAGAGTTTGGAGAGAAATGTTTCACATTAAGTCCCTTTTTATAAAGAAAAATACTAAATATATGACCAAAATATCTATTCACTTTATACATGCACTTTTAATTATTCTGCTATTGTAATTATTTTTGTACTGGATTCAGGGTATCTGCTTTGCCATTGGATTGTAATCTGTTCATTACAATATAAAGATGTTATTGATGTATCTCTGTAATTATTCAAGAGGTAAATCAAGAAACTGCTAATAAGATATGAATAGACAGCTATCCCTCTTAATATTAATTGTGGAAGCTCTGGACAGACTGACATCTGGCCTTCTTAACTGAGCAGCTTGCCTTCAACACTCACAACCAATGTACATACATGATCACTTGGCTATCAGTGCGCATTACCATCTGTTATGATGGCAACATGCCTACTCTTAAAATGCTGTGGCAGTTCAGTCTGCAGGTGCCAACTAAATCGACTGGCAGCCTGAAATTTTGAAAGCACTTTCTCTTTTCCTGCAAAAAGCATTGCCGTGTTAACATCCACATGGCTTCTTACTGTCACACCACCTGTCCTTTTTTTCAGGCCAAAATTTTTATGGAAAGAGCAATAGGGAATTCTTGAGAAAAATTAGTGAGGATCTGCTATGAAAGAACTGTATTACGTTATATCTTGATCTGTTTTAAGAACTAATCTTATATACTTAAGAGCATAAAACAACTGTGCTTATGAAAAGTCATAACATAATTTTAAGAAAATAAAATGAATGTCATTGATATCATTTTTTGGAGGGGCCAGGGTGAATCTGTATATATAAAACAATTCATCCAACCCATAGGTCAGAGGAAGTTCCCATGCTAAATATACTCTTGCTTTACAGTCCAAAGCAAGGCATAGGAGTGGGCTGGAGGAAGGAAAGAAAGCTACTTAATTGTAATTCTAAGATCTACTATTAGCAGTCTTTATGATGAATGGCATATGATTATACTTACCCAATATTCTCTTCTATTTTATTCTCTCTGTTCAAAAACAATATGCCAGATAAAAATTATTAATGTCCTGAGGATTTTGCCCTCCCACTATGTTTACACTTGGAATCTGAAATGTTAATGTTCCCAGTTTTGGCATAGAGGGAGGACAAAAAATTGGCCCTTCACAAATGTTTCATACATTCTCCACAGTATTTAAACTGCATTCTTCCAGGAAATAGTTCAACTTTTGGCAGGATTTACAAAGTTAGTAAGCAGTAGTAGACTCTGCATCAGAAACAGAGTCCTGTGCTTTGCGTCTGGTCTGTGAAGGTAAATATGCTAACATGTTTGGAACAGTGATGGATCCCAGCAGCAGTGGGAGAAATTGAGCATTGTGCCTTCAGTACCTGACTGTCTGTGGTTTTCCAAGTGGTAGCCCCAACACCATCACAAAAAAACAACACAAGTTCATCAAGAGGATTATTGATCAGGGTATGACAGTGGCCTTGAATTCCACCCATTGAGTGAAGCAGGCATTCCTTGCTTGGCTTCCAACTTCATACTGCTGAAGGCTGCACAGAGGAGTACAGAGTCTCTCCCAAAAATGAAAAAAAAAAAGTTTGTAATTATTCATGAAAAGATCAAATGTCACTAGACCTATGATTTCCACGTTCTTGAATATACCATTCTCATTTGACAAGTGAAAGGTGATAAACGTGTCCCACTCTGTTATTTATCAAATCAGAGCTCACCTGTCCCAAGACAGAAATATCAGTTCAGAAGTCACAGGATCTTTGTTGGTCTGAGATAATTTGTTGCTAGCAGATATACCCTAAAATAAATAGTAAAAGATGTTCTTCAGGCTAACAAGTGACCATAGACGGTAATTCCAATCCACACCAGAAAATCGAGTAATAGTCATAGAAATAACATGTGGACACAGGGAGGGGAGTATCACACACTGGGGTCTGTGGAGGCGGCCCTAGGGGAGGGACAGCGGTGGGTGGGGAGTTGGGGAGGCATAACATGGGGAGAAATGCCAGATATGGGTGATGGGGAGGAAGGCAGCAAACCACATTGCCATGTGTGTACCTATGCAACAATCTCGCATGTTCTTCACATGTACCCCAATACCTAAAATGAAATAAAATGTATATTTAAAAAAAATAAAATAAAATAAGTTGCACATAATAAAGAAATTACATGATTACAAAACACTATACAGATATGTATTTATTACTCTTCTCTTGATTTAAAAATCAATGATAAAAAACAATATAACTCTATTGCTGCACCCATAACATATAAAAAGATAATATATTTGGCAATAACAGCACAATTGAGACAGGTAGGAGCTATTGGAGTTAAGAAAATGACTTCATGTGATTACTTAGATCCACAGAAACAGATGAGAAAGAAAAATAATAAATGAGAAAATATAACAAACCCTATGCATATATTCTTGCTCTCTTATTTCTTTAGTAGACATGAAATTATAAAGTAATAATTATAATATATTTTGGGCTTATAACATATATAAATGCAGTATTATAAAAGGACTAGCACAAAAAGACAGAAGAGAAGGGTAGGGCTAAAGAGGAGCACCTTTTCTATGTCTCACAAGAATAAAGTTAGTGTAAATCTGAAATAGTTTCTCTTAAGAAGTATAAAGTAAATTGTAGTGTAATCACCAAGAAGTTAACTCAAGAATACAGTGAAAAAGTCATTAAAGAATTAACATGTTCCATTAGCAGCTTTTCACTTAATGGAAAAAGAAAGCATTAGAAGAGAAATAGGTAAAAAAGATATGGAAAATATGGAAAGACTAAAATGTAAAGGCAAAACCAACTATATCCATAATGACATTAGATGAAAATGAATTAAACAATCTCATAAAAATGCAGAGATTGTCAGACTAGAGGGTTAAAAAGCCTCAACTATGTTCTGTCTGTATGATGCAAAATTTATATTCAAATAAAGAAATAAATTGAAAGTAGCCAGATGGAAAAAGGAATATCATGTAAACAGTAACCTTAAAAAATTTGTAGTCACTTTACAGATTTCATATAAAATAGACTTTAGAGCAAAGCATGATACTAGGGATACAGAATAACTTTTTATAAAGATTTTAAAATCACTACAATTGGAGATATAGCAATTATAAAAACACACGCGCCCGAGAGAGCCTCCAAATGCATAAAATACCTAACAGATTGGAGGGAAGTATAAACAACTCAACAATAATAATTGGATGCTTAAATAATCCACTGTTAATTATAAAGAGAAAAATTTTGCAGAAGCTTTTAATGTCAGAAACCAAAGATATCACAAGAAAAAAAATACAGACCAATATTATTCACAAATATAAACAAACAAAACATACTCAACAAAATGCTAGCAATCTAGTAATGCATAGAAAGGATTTTATGCCATAACCAAGTTAAATTTCTTCCAAGAATGCAAGGGTGGTTTGGCATCTGAAACTCATTTAATATAATTCATTTTATCAATGAAATAAAGAACAAAATATAAATGATTATAAAAGACAAAGAAAAAATATTTGACAACTTTTGACATCCTTCGATGATTTAAAAAACTTCTTAAGTAAACTAGAAATAGAAGTAAACTTTTTTAGGTCTGTAAGAGACTATCAAAAAAGGCATTCAGATTGGAAAAGATGTAAAACTAATTCTATTGTAGATGGCATAATCTTCTATATAGAAATTTCTAAGTAGTTGACTTACTAGAGCCAATAAATAAATTTAACAAGGTTGCAAGATACCAAATCAATGCACAAAACCCAATTGCGTTTATATACAATACCAACAAAAATGCAATTAAAACAATTTCATTGTAATAGTGAAAAAAAGCATTAACAAAATTAGGAACAAATTTAACAAAAGAAATATAAAACATATTATGAAAACTATGATATGTGGTAAAAAATATTAAAGATGACAAGTAATTTGAAAACTATTTTATGTTCACAGATCAGAAGGCTCAGTACAGTTAAAATGGAAATAATGTCCACATTGAAAAATATCTGTTAAAATTCCAGTCCTCTTAGTTGCAGAACTTAAAACTAATCCCAAAATTTATATGGAAATTCAGAATAGCCAAAGCTATTTTGAAAAAGAGCAAGATAAGAGAACTCATAATTCCTGATTTTGAAACTAGAGAAAAAGCTACTTTAATAGAGACAGAATGTCACTGACAGAAGGAAAACCTAGAGATCAATGTAACAGAATTGAGATTTCTGAAATCAAATGTCACATTTTCAGTCAATTGATTTCAGCTAAGATTTCAAAGACAAATCAATAAGGGAAAGAATAGCCTTTTGGATATCCATTCATAAAAGAACAAAGTTGGGCCCATTCCATATAGCATATATAAAATTTTGCTCAAAAGGAGTAAAAATTATTAATATATGTGCTTAATCAATAAAATTATTAACAGAAAATATAGGCTCAAATACTTATGACTTTTTAGATTATAGATTTATAGATATGACATCTAAAGCAACAGTAACAAAAAATAAAATAGACTGTATATCATCAAAGGTCATCGTTGAGAAAGTGAAAAGATATCTCACAAAATGGCAGAAAAAGTTTGCAAGTCATATCTATCTGATAAGAAGATTTTTCTAGATTGTGTAAAAATACTTCAGCAACTCAATAATAAAAGGACAACCCATTTTTTTTAATGGGCAAAGGGTCTAAATACACATTTTCCCACAAAAGATATACAAGCATTTATGGCCAATAAACATTAAAAGATGCTGAATGCCAGAGACATGAGGAAATGTAAATTAAAACCACAGTGAGATTTCATCTTATACCCACTAAGGAGCCTATGATTATTTTTTTCCTAAGAGTCACAAGGTAATTCGAAGTATTGATGAATATGTTGATATAGTTTGAACGTATACATTTACATTTCTAAATCTCGTATTGAGATGTAATCCCCAATCTTGGAGGTGGGGCCTGGTGGAAGATGTTTGGATCATGGGCACAGATTCCTCATAAAAGGCTTGGACCACATCCTTGGTGATAAGTGAGAGCTCACTTTGAGTTCACACACGATCTACTGGTTTGGTCAGGCACTGTGGCTCATGCCTGTCATCTCAGTACTTTGGGAAGTCAAGCTAGGCAGATCACTTGAGGCCAGGAGTTCAAGAGCAGCCCGGCCAGCATGGTGAAACCCTGTCTCCACTAAAAACACAAAAATCATCCCGGCATGGTGCCAGGTGCCTGTAATCCCAGCTGCACGGGAGGCTGAGACAGAAGAATTACTTGAACCCAGGAAGCGTGGGGGGGTGGGGGGTGGGGGGCAGAGGTTGCCACTACACTCCTGCCAGAGGGACGGAGGGAGACTCCGACTCAAACAAACAAAAGCAGATCTGTTGGTTTAAAAGTGTGCGGTCGTGCTGGGTGCGATGGCTTACACCTGCAATCCCAGCATTCTGGGAGGCCGAGGCGGCAGATCACCTGAGGTCAACCTGGAGAAACCCCATCTCTGCTAAAAATACAAAATTAGCCAGGTGTGGTGGTGCCTGCCTGTAACCCCAGCTACTCGAGGAAAATTGCTTGAACCTGAGAGGCGGAGATTGCAGGGAGCTGAGATTGCAGCATCGCAATCCAGCCTGGGCAATAAGAGAGAAACTCTGTCTTTAAAAAACAAAAAAAAGCGTGATCGTTTCCACCCCCACGTTGCTCTCTCTTGAGCCTGCTTTTGCCACGTGACCCACCTGCCCCGCTTCACCTTGGGCCGTGAGTAAGAGCTCCCTGAAGCCCCCTGAGAAGCCGGAGACCCAACACTACGCTGTCTGTGCAGCCTGCAGAACTGGGAGCCAACTCAATCTCTTTATTAATTACCCAGCCTCTGTATTCTCTATCGCAATGCACCAGTGGCTGACACAGAACTGCAGACGCTGGAAACCACCACGGCCTCTGGTATGAATATGAATGGTGGAGAACGATGACAGGTACGTTTTTGCTGTTTATGAGTCACTCTGCTTATGGCATTCTGTTCTATCAGCCTGAAAGGACTAAAGCTGTTTTAAAATAGACAGTGGCAATGATTACAAAAGTCTGCGAATATGCCTTTTAAAGCAATACATCTGTGCTTTAAATGGGCTTGTTCTATACTGCATGCGAGGCAGGAGTGGCCGCGAGCAAACCTCTCGAACCCCGAACTGGGAAGGACACACCTGCGGGCAGCGCCAACCAGCCCTTCCACTGCCCTCATCAGGCTGACTTTAACTCTTCCTCTTGAAATGCAATGCAGAAGGCTAGGGGGAAGTGGTTTCAGAAGCTTAAAAGGAAGGGGTCTCCTTCCTCATGTGAGGTCTTAATAAGACTATTTTTAAAAATTACCCAGCTCTGATCTATAAATTCCTCTCTTTATGAGCACATATTGCATCCATAGTTCAATGCCCCAGTAAAATGCTAAGACCTTTCCTGGGAGAGAAATCAAGAAAAGGTGAAATGAGAAGTGGGGCTAGATGCCAACTCAGAGTTTGTGAGAGATACAAACACAGTATGTGAGGGGAGAAACACAGGCCTATTTCAGGATAAGTAATAACAAGGTTTTAGCTGGAAATTTTGTCAGTGATGATTAGTTTTATTTTGTAGGTAAGGATGTTCTAGAACTACCCGTTTATGTGGCTTGGTCAAGATTATATGACTTGAGGTTCAAAGTCAATTTTAAGAGCTGATTCTACCGACTTTCTGACAAGTGCTTCCTTAGTTTCTTTAGAATGAATCCACTATTACTCATGAAAAGATAAGGATAAAATTAAAACTTTTTCATTAGCTCATCTCCCAATGCTCTCTAGTGCATGTAGCAAAAAGAGTTATCTCTTGTCTACTGTTCATATTTAAGTAATTTTCATCATCTACTCTCCATGCATTACTCTGTCAGCTGTCATTTCTTCAAATAGAGGCTATTTCAAATATCTAAGTTTAGATTCTAGAAGCTGGTGTTTTAATTGCAGTCAATTATGATTAGTTGGGAACTCTGTTCAGTCAAGCAAGGAATGTTACTAATTATAATTGATAGGAAATGGCTACCAGGTGTCAGGTTGGTTTATGTATCCTGGAGTCAAAGGCATGGTTCTAGTTTATTTCTGCCTTCATCTTAAGAATCAGAATGTTTCACCCTGATGTAGTTTCATAATCACTTACAAACTGAGATTGTTGAGTTTGTATGCATAGCAGATTTCCAAAATGTTCACAGAAATTTATCAATAATGATTGTATCTGTGGGGGAGGACTGCAGCAATCGCCATGAATTTTTACTGTATCCTTCTTTTTACATGTACATGTATTTAAGTTGTAAGTTGATGGGATAAACCCTGACATAAAGATCTGCTAAAATAATCAGCATGTTATCTATTTGCTCTTCTAGATGCACGTCTCTCAGATTATGGTCCCCCAGACAAATTGCATTTAAAATGTCTGAGCTGCATTTTGAAATACAAATTCTATGACAGAACTACAGACATTCTTATTTAAAATTTCTAAGGATGTGGGTGTGTCCTCGATCATGTTGGTGTCACCATCTGAGACGTTGAACATATCAGGGTCACCACCTGAGACGTCGGTCACCTCCTGCAGAAGTCTTGCCTGCAGACCCAGACTCAATGACAAATGAATGAATGCACTCTCACACCATTACAGTGAAACAAGTGGGCGAGGGATGGCAGTTAGCTGCTTTCACAGGGTGAAATGCAACCAATTGACCAAGACTCCCTGTTCTTTCACACATATATTCCCTCAAGATTTTACAAGAGAGGTTCTAAGTTAACACACTTGTGGATAATTAACATGGTTAAGAGAATGGTTTTACAACTGGTAAAAGCTTTATGTTCTGGGGCCCAGAGTAAATACTATTAACAGCTAATTCCCCTTTGATCTCCCCTGAGAGGGTCACTTAGCACAAAGTGTACATGAGTAAACAGAGTGGAGATAAAGGGATGTGGGGTAAACAGATTTAAACTGGGAAACGCCTCTTCCCTATCTTTTCCCTAACTTAGTGGACCAGTCACTGCCTTCGGCCTGCCCCAGTAAAACCTTTCGACCTTCTAAAAGGTTTGAGACTATAATCTATAACTTTCTCTAAATATTTTCTGTAATATTTTGCCAACCACCCCAAGTGAATTCCAGCATGTGGGACCAAAAATGTGAATTTTTACCAGAAGCTCCAATTAGATTTTTTTGACATACTGAATCTTAGCAGCTAGTTCACTGAATTATCTATTGAACAAGCCTATCGGAAATTAGTTAATCAAAAACGCATCTGGTCTAAAGATATCATCTCAGTGTCTTGATGAAAAGCCTAATAGCAAGGAGAAACATCTCCAAATTAATTTTTGTACACTCTTTTTCAGACAGTGAATGAAATGTGATGTCTTTTTATCTTCAAAATAAAAGTAAGCATATGATATCACATTTAGGTTCCTGATAATTTCACACTGATTCTACATTTTTACTTTGAAATATTTATGTTAACTGTTCTTTTCTATTTCACTTTGATAACATAAGCCAGTCCAAATAATTTTAGAATTTTTGCATGTGGAAAGACTTGAATTTCAGATATATTTCTAAATGCAGTAAATATGCCGTTTACTTTTATGTATATAATTTCTTATTAAATAAATATATAGAGTTTATATAGAATACACTTTGAATTTTCAAGATCTATATTTTTGCTACATTGTTACAAATAATGTATCATAAAACATCTTTTAATTTGCAAGTAATATTAAGCAAATTGAACTAATAAAGTATATTTTGGCTATCATAACGTCATAAATAGAGGTTAGCTTCAAATAAGTCTTTGTCCGGTGATTCAGTAATGGTATGCCAGACTTAATTTCTGATTGCTACTTTCTACAGTTGGCTTCATGTTCAGACTGGCTTTTCTTTTGATGGAAAAAGCATAACAAACAGATCTCAGGTTATATGTTTTCACCTTTATACCATGCAAGAAAGACTGTCATTTACAGCATTGCTAACAGAAACCCTGAGAGGCATTAAGTTTTGATTAATTTAAAATGTTTGATGAGTCAGGATACCATTCACATAGCCAGAAGGATAAAATATGGTGAATAGGCTTAGTAAACTACATACTCAAAGCTGGTGTATGGTGGATGATTATCAATATTCCAGACTCAGATGAACTTCAGAAAGATTCTGAAGATCTGGGAGAAGGGAAAGGGAGTGCACAATTGGAAAAGCATTCCCAAATATCCGCTGAGTATTTTAATCCCATAACAAAGTTATTAAATGAAAGGAGTTTGGATGTTTTATATATTTTTTTATTTTTTGGTAGTTGCTGTCGTTGTTTGAGACAGGGTTCCATTCCATCGTTCAGACGGGGGTGCAGTGACAAGATCTGGGCACACTGCAACTTCTGCCTCCTGGGCTCAAGCCGTCCTCCCAACTCAGCCTCCCTCCTGAGTGGCTGAAACTACAGGGATGCATCACCACCTTAGGCTAATTTTTGTATTTTTTGTGGAGATGGGATTTGCTATGTTGCCCAGACTGATGTCAAACTCCTGAATGCAAGCAGTCTGCTCACCTGAGCTTCTCAAAGTGCTGGGACTGCAAGTGTGAGCCACCATGCCCAGTATAAAATGTTGTCTCAAATTTTATTTATTATAAAAAATACCAAGGTTTTGTTTCATTTTGTTTTAAAATAATTCAACTGTTCATGTTCTCAAGAAAAATATTTTTTTGATGATCATTTGGGTTGGTTCCAAGTCTTTGCTATTATGAACAGTACCGTGATAAACATATATGTACATGTGTCTTTATAATAGAATGATTTATAATCCTTTGGTAAATACCCAGTAATGGGATTACTGGGTCAAATGGTATTTCTCTTCTAGATCCTTGAGGAATCACCACATTGTCTGCCACAATAGTTGAACTAATTTACACTCCCACCAACAATGTAAAAGTATTCCTATTTCTTCACATCCTCTCCAGCATCTGTTGTTTCCTGACTTTTTAATGATCACCATTCTAACTAGATAAAGAAAATGTGGCACATATACACCATGGAATACTATGCAGTCATAAAAAAGATGAGTTCATGTCCTTTGCAGGGACATGGACAAAACTGGAAATCATCATTTTCAGCAAACTAATCCAAGAACACAAAATCAAACACTGCATGTTCTCACTTACAAGTGGGAGTTGAACAATGAGAGCATGTGGACACAGGGAGGGGAACATCACATACTGGGGCCTGTTGGGGGATGGGGAACTAGGGGAGAGATAGCATTAGGAGAAATACCTAATGTAGATGGTTAGTTGATGGGTACAGCAAACCACCATAGCACATGTAAACCTGCATGCCTATGTAACAAACCTGCATGTTCTGCACATGTACCCCAGAACGTAAAGTATAAAAAAAAAGTAAGAAAAAAAAGAAAAATATGTTTATAACAACATTGCAGGAACCTAGTTATGGTATTTTCAACTTATTACTTAAATATCCCCTGAAATTTCAAATTATGATTGGAAACATGAATATATTTATTTGGCATTTAAGTAAAATAATGCTGTTAGCATGACAAATATAGAAATGGAATATATTGACTTAAAAACATCTGTAATCCCAAATGTTTATCACAATGTTATTGGAAAAGTTATTTTATTTGAAAATATTTCATGATAATCTCATTTATATTGATTTACTTATGACTACACAATGTATGAGGCCATTCTTGCATTGCTATAAACAAACATTTGAGACTGGGTAATTTATAGGAAGTTTTATTGGCTCACAGTTCTGAAGGTTATTTGGGAAGCATAGCAGCATCTGCTTCTGTGGAGGCTTCAGGAAGCTTCCAATCATGGTAGAAGGCAAAAAAGGAACAGGTATGTTGTGTGGTGAAAATATGAAATGCTACACACATTTAAACAGCCAGATCTCATGAAAGTCACTCACTACCATGAGGACATCATCAAGAGAATGGTGCTAAACCATTCATAAGACACCCACTCCCATGATTTAATCATCTCCCCAGGCGCCACCTTTAATACTGAGGATTATGATTCAACATGTGATTTGGGCATGGACACTATTCAAACTATATCACAAAATTAATAAAGGACATATTAGAATAACGATGATAATATAAGTGAAGTTATGAGAGAAAGGTCATCAAATGATTCAGAATCCCCAAAATGGTGAGTTGTATTGACAAATTTAAGTGTCATATTCTCCTGATGAATTGGTCTTCAATGATCATGCCCTTTTTATAGTCAGTCTAATTCAAGAAAGAGGAATAATGCTTACCTTGGTTTTGTATGTGTGAAATGTTATATAACACCAAATAGGTACTGAAAATAAAAGCAACAGAATAAGAATGATGATGAGCATGAGATAGAGACAATTACCTTCTGAAACATTTTGGAAGTCTGCCATGTGGGCATATGCCATCCCTGAAATCACTGAATACAAAATAAATTTAGACTTGACCTAACAAACAGAAAAGACACTTCAGGGCCATGCTGCAATCATCAAAATAACTCTTCATAGTGTAATGTCTGTACCAGCAGCATCAGAATCACTTAATGACTTTAGAAACAGAAATTCTTTCAGTCCCATCTATAGAAAAGAAACTCTGGAATTAAGTCCTCATAATCGATGTTTTAATAATCTCTTCACATGATTCGGGTGCACATTCAGTTCAAGAACTATTGACTTATAATTTCCAAATTCTCAATTTCTTATTTATCAGAAGAATATTTGAAGTGTATTTTTAAAATCTATTTGGGTGTTGACAGAGTCCATGGGGAGTTTTCAATCTTTAGAGCTCTTTATAAATAAATCAGTACAGGGCCGTTGTTCAGCAAGAGATGATATGCAAGAACTGTGAACTTGTTATTTGGCTTCTACTTTTGATTGTTGAAATAGCTTTGTGTTTTAAAACTTTCTTATCATGATACAGCTGTATGTCAAGAGCTGTGTTGAGCATTATGCTGACAGTATCTTTAAATCCCACAATCATGTACTATTCAGTGAGATATTAATTTATCATTTTATAGCTGAGGAGCATTACTGATCTCATATCTGAGACAGCAAGATTCCTACTTTGGGTTGCAAGCCTCACAGATTTCCATATTTATGAGTGTCTTCTTGAAAGCAATTTAAAGGTCCTTTTTGGCATCTGATAGAGGTGGAGACCAGGGTATTTTGTGGGTAGAGAATCCTGAGCTCAGGCTGACTCGTGTGGGCCCAGTTGGCCACTCTGACTCCTGCACATCCTCTCTCAACTGATCTCAGATGGTCTGAAAAGCTTTGAAATTCATGCCTCTAGGGATATCTCAGGACCTGATGACTGGTCCCTGATTCCAGCAGGGCAGTCTGGCAAACTGGTCTCTCTCAATCACCAGTATGCCATTTCATGCATAGAATAGTGCAAGACCAGGCTGCCACAATGTGGTAGGTATACTGGGTTTGAAGCACTCAGATTACTTATATAAACAGGGTTTCTGAAAGCAAACAAAAAAGGAATGCCTCCCATCTCTACACTCAGGTGTAGGTAGTGTGTAGGGTGCTCCAAGCTCAAAGAATTCAGGTGATTGCTTAAGGTCTCACAGCTAGGAAGTGGTAAAGTCTGGATTCCAAATACATTTTAGGTCTTTTCCTTTTTCCATTGTTTCATATACATTTACAAATGTTTCTGGTTTTGAACATGTAAATTTGAAAAAGACATTAAACCTTAACCAACAGAGTAATATTAGTAATCAATCTATAAAGGGCATATGGCTTAATGAAATCATGTACTTAAGAAACACATACCTTTACCAAAATTGAAAATCAATGGTGTATCACTGGAATGTATTTATTTTAGGTTTGTGTAGTAATAGGTATATAATAATAACAGCAACCATAATAGTAATAATATTAGAAACTAGAGCAGCAAATATGTAGGGGTACATGTTAGACAAAGGCAAAGTAAACCGGCTTTATATGATCTATCTTATTTAGTCTCCCTAATTATATTACCATTATTCAGACAAAGCTACTTACAGAAGTGAAGCAACCTGGCCATGTTCGCACAGCTATTTAGTGATGGAGTCAGGATTAAAATCCTTGCATGTTTTCAGAGTCTCATTCTTGTATTAAGGCCTTACTGGTTTGGAGTGGCTGGGAGAAAGATAGCAACCACTACTGTGTAAGTGGATTTGCTAAATATATGGACCTGTAATTTTATGCAAGTTTGCTAACACTTTATTATATATTTTAGATAATTTTCCTCATTTTCTAAAGACAATTCAGTATTCATTGTGATTAAACCATTTTAGAACTTAAGATGTGATCCAGTTAACTGCATATTATTTATATACTTCAGAATTTTTAAAAATTTAATTCTATCCCAGAATACATGAGCAGGTTGGTTACCTAATTCTACATGTGCCATGGTGGTTTGCCACACCTATCAATCTATCACTAGGTATTAAGCCCTGCTTGCATTAGCTATTTATTCTGGAGTTCTCCCTCCCCCTGCCTTCCTGATAAGCCCCAGTGTGTGTAGTTCCCCTCCCTGTGTTCTCATTGTTCGGTTCTCACTTATCAGTGAGAACACGCAGTGTTTGGTTTTCAGTTCCTATGTTAGTTTACTGAGGACATTGGCTTCCAGCTCCATTCATGTCCCTGCAAAGGATATGATCCAGCTCCTTTTTATGGCTGCACAGAATATTTAATATTAAATTAATATGTATGCTAAATTACAATAAACTCATGCCTTAAATAATGCAGTTCTTAATTTTTTAAAAGTGTACTTCAAAGCTGCCATGTATTTTTGTGCATAATTGGTATTAATTCAACCTCCAATAAAGCTCTGTGACAAATTTTACTTTAAGTATTATCTAGACAATAGCCTTTTATTGGAAATTACTAGCAAACTCACAATCAAATGAACTTCAGTATAAAGAAAAGGGTTTGGAAATATGATGTCAATTTATTACAGTCTTTAACATCTACTGAAAGTGACATACTGAAGAAGGAAGTAAAAAGAAACAAGGCAATTCATCACTTCATTACGAAAAGGACCTTTGATCTTAATGTCCATTCACACTGTTATATTCTGCCAGAATTCAATGAGAGATGTTACCAAGATAAAATTTAGACAGTATTAAGCCACAGATATGTCAATGCTGAAGTCAGTTTTAGGATTCTAAAAATACGTAGTGTAATACTATTTTTGTTTTCCACTGAAGAACTTTTATTTCAACTTTTGCGTTTCTTAATATCTGGTTATACAGTCATTGAAGTATATTTATCCTGTGTCTTGGGAAAAACATTAATAATGGTATTTTTTATATGTATTAAGAATACAGCTGCTTTCTTACTTAATTTTTAAGGGCACTGAAACAATCACATTTAAGCCTTCCTGTTGTACTAAGAGTTGAAACGATTGAAAAAGGGAGTAGGAATAACATGGTGAGAAGCAGAATTCTCACCATTAATGTTCAGAAGTGTACTTCTATGACACTTATTACAATGAATTTCAACTGTTTCCATAACTGTTTTTCATAGCTAGACTATGAGATTCTTTTTCATAGTACTGAAGACTACAAGAGGTAACCAGCCCACATCAACATCCTCACAGTTCTTACCATACTTCCTTGAGTCTTGTTTACCCAACTATGACTCCCAAAGCCCAGAAAATAGCAGTTTAATTAATAGCTTATCTTCAGCACAAAAAGGATTTTCAGCAATTCCTCTGGATAAAGAAAGGCTGTCCATCTTAGATTTTATGTTGAATCAACTATGTCCACGTTTATAGGATCTGTCACTTGAAAGAGCCTATGTCAAGTATAACCATCTGCGAACAATTTCACTGTTAGAATTGAAAATGAAGAATTTTTTGTAGTTTTGTGTACATCTGTTCTAATTTGTTTTCTGCTGCCATAACAGAATACCAAAGACTAGGTAACTTATAAAGAAAATAAATTTACTTCTCCAGTTTTGAATGATGGAAAATCTAATATCAAAGTGTTGTGTCTTACAAGGGTTTTCATGCTGTTTTCATGCTGTGGCTTCTCGTAGCAGAAGGCAAGCAAATGAACTTTATCCTTTCAACAGGAACTCCCTCCTGATGTGACTAATGCACTGTGATGCTATCACATTCATCCATTTATAGGGCAGAGCCTTCATGACGTGATCACCTCTTAAATGTACCACCTCTCAACACTGTTTTGATGTTACTTAAGTTTCAATATGAATTCTGAAGGGGACATGAGAACCATGGCATTCTCCCCAAGCCCTTCTGCCTCCTGCCATTCATCAGGAACCCCCTCCCCGATATAACAGCATTAATCCATTTATGAGATCAGAGCCTATGACCAAATGATCACTTAAAGATCATGCTTCTCAACACTGTTACAATGACAATTAAGCTTTAAGATGACTTTTGGAGGAAACATTAAAACCATAGCAAAATCATTTGCAAAGCAAACAGTAAAATCTGACATAGATGGTGGTGAATGCTAACATGCTAAAAAGCTTCAGTCATAAAAATAAAATAATAATAATAAATAATACAATACAATTCTAAGGTGACAAATATATAAATTAGTTTCAGAAATGGTTAGATACAGAACCTTGGGTATATAGTCAAAGTTTTTACTCTTCAATTTTTTTCTCACATCCATTTCTCTGCCTCTCTTTTTCCCTTGTTCTCATCTTCATCTACTGCAAAAAGTTAGTTCTATATGATAAGAGAAGGCGCATAAAACTCACACATAGGAGTAGATTGTTAATAGTGAGGATTCTGATTGTATCAATTATCCATCAGTATGTCTGAGCCTGAATCATCTGTTCTACAGGTTGGCTGGGAGAAATTAACACCTTTCAAAGCCTTTGCAATAGAGAAGTTTTAGGGAAATTTTGACTATAAGATAAATTTAATACAAACAATAAGTATGAGATTTGGGGTTATAAGGTTTATTTTACATTTGTTTATTAATGAGTTATTTCAATATTATATAAAATGAGAAGATAATGACATGATTATTTTTATATTGAGAATAGAGTTAATGCTATAGCTGAAAAGTTGTCATATTCTCTTCATTCCACAGATATTTCATCCCGACCTCAAGCCAGAAAGAATCAGAATTAAAATCTTAAAGTTTTCATTAAGTAACTATAATGTAAATATGAATAAGAGAATTTTAATCATCACAGAAAAGATTAATTATTAAGGTTTGCTTTAACTTTTACTACAAGAAATGCCTTGATGAAGATGATGAACTTTTAAACCTAAGCAATTCAATAGAGTATTTTCATTATGAAAGGAGGACTATTTTAGTAATTTACTTGTACTTTATCTTGAGGAAACATAATGGTTAATTTCACTAAAATTAAAATGATAATGACTAGCAGTTATTGTTGCTCCAGTTAAAATGATAAACAGAAATGCAGCTGAATTTTATATGTTATATTCTCTAAAAGGATATGTGGAAGACTAAAAGGCCAATCTGAAAGCCAATATGAAGGCAATGTAGTTTATTCACTCCCCTTCTTTTAGAAAAGAGATTTATTTCTCTCTGTGTTGGCATTTTCTTAAAATGCCTTGTCTTACTCTTCAGTTCATTTCAGCATTTCAATTTCCTGTGAGTGCTTTCGATTTGTCACTACTTACTAAAAAAGATAGTGATAATAAAAATGACTTAAATGTAATTGTAATTTTCATGATGACACTAGAGTATTTTAAAGAATGAAAGGGAAACAATCCAGTTAAATTGCTATTTTCAATCCCAATTGGAATTTCTAGATATAAATGGTTTTACATAAATGGAGAATTGTCTTGGAGGTAAAGTCATTCAAGCAGTTGATTTCAGTAGAAATAATTTTATAATAGACCAACTTGTCATGCAGTAAGGCACAGAATTAATGCTATGATCAGTAGCCTTCATCAAGAAATTTGTCCTCACTCAGATTTGATAAAAAATGTAAAGGAGATATTTAATTATAAGACATGATGTTTAATGTATAGTCAGTGAATCATTACTGTATACATATTTTGTTAAAAGTTGTTTGTTGTAAAAAGGTGAGGAGGATTCTTGGTGGGTTTCTGTAATAAATAAATTATACTTTTTTCCTGTAGATCTTGATTGGTTGAACCAACAGGAATAGGTTTGCAACAGAATAAAGTAGATGGGAAATGAGACACAAACATAAAGGGTCAACATTACTGTTTTAATGGGAAGCATTTAACAGTAGTATGGGTTGGGGGTTTGATTAGTATCAGTCTTTACAAGGGATACAAGTAGGAAAATTTTCCATGTGACGTGCTTTGTGTGTGTAGGAAGTAATATAACATATATAATTCTTAATAGAGAATAAAAACATAGACATGAATAATTATTTCAAATTGATTTACAAATATGTTGGGCATAACTAAAACTTCTGAGAGGAGTGAAATAGTTATAAATTATATATAAATGGGTATAAATTGAGTGAAGCAAAAGTGTTTTAATGATAGGCAAAGCAAACTTAAATATCATTTTTACGTATTTGAAGTATGGAACTGATATATGGTATCATAACAGCACAATGTTTTGGTAAAAATAGCAAATAATTGTTTTTATTTTAAAAGGCTTAGATATTTTTTCTACTTAAAATGATGTAATAATAATAAGGTGAATAAACTATCTGAAAAATTTGCTTCCATTAACAGTAATAACTTTTTCAAATGTAATTTTGGATTTCCATGTTTCTTAAGGTAAATATTTTATTAATTAGTGTTAATAAAATATTTTTTAAGAGTTCATTAAGCTCTTCAAGAATTGTGAATGTATTGTTTTATTACAAACTTTCTCAAGCAAAATTATATTTTATACTGTTAGAATTTATAGTAAAAAAACCCCACAAGTATTTAGAAGATAGTTAAATTATTTGACAGCAGATACAAACAGAATATACACCAAGTCACATATAAATGGTATTAATTAACAATCAGACATTTAATGGCAGAATGAAGTTGATTTTTGGAGTCGTTATTTTCTGCTTATTTTTAAGTCAAACTTTGAAATTATATAAGTACTTCTATTGGTGACTATAATGTTGATCTTAAGGCATTGTTTGGAAAATAGTAGATGTTTGCAGATTTACTTCATTAACTATTTTATAGATAGATTTAATGCTTTTATGTAGTAAGTTTCCACATAAAAGTTGAAATTAAAATCAGTTTAGGACACAAAAACAGTCACAGAGTCGTGTGTCACAGGATGCACTAGTTGAGTGTCTCTGAACAATTTTAAATGTCTTCCACTTACTCAGTACAATGATAAATTTCAGAGATCCCTATCTAACTCATGACTAATTACTTATCTATGTATTTGCTGATCGGGTCCTATGTATGCATCAAAATATTTCTGGGTTCCCAAGATGCTGGCACGTCTGCTGGGGACTCTTGGCCAGCAAGAGGGTCCCAACCTGAATAGGGGAGTGCACGGAAGAAAGAGAAGACAGACAGGTGGGGTCTGGAGGACTGAATAAGCAATGCTTAAACAGCAACTTTATTGTGCACATAGTTAGTATATATATGTTTTGTCTACAGTAATTACAGAAACAAACACCCTAGTAATTACAGAAACAAATACCATTGTCTTATATGTGAAAGGGAACAGAAAGTCCTTGGGATACAAGCTCAGGCAGCAGATAAGAATAATAGAATCAGATACCTTAATCGGGTACAATCAAGTCACACAGGTGGGTCTCATTAGCAGATGGATCTCATTATTGGGGTGAGGAAACCTATAGTTAAAAAGTTAATGATCTATACAAGGCACCAGAGAGGCAGTAAACCTATTAGCTTTGCAAACAGCCATCACAAGAACAAGCACAGGACCTAACAATAGTGGGTAAACAAAGTCATAGACACAGTGTCTTCTCAGACCACATAGGCATCACATCATTGTCTAGCAAAGTTATTTTCATATCTCCTTTGATTTCAGTTCCGGCTTTCCCATAGCTCAACTTCCTCCAACGGGAAACTCTGTCCGGGCTCAAGCTCACCATAGGCGAGGCCCAATTCCGAGGGGCCTCACATGAGAATGTTCCCCACAAATATTGAAGAGTTAAATATTTTCCCAATGCTTGTTTCTCCTAGGATATTTTAACACTGTATTCATCTTCAATGATAAATCCTCTTAGAGAAGAGGGTTAAACCCTCTTAGAGAAGATTTCTCAGGAAATCTTAGCTTTTGTTCTTTAGTTTATCTCCAGACTTCTGCCGTATTGAATAACTGTTTTTTTGTTTGTTTTTACCATGGCTTCAGGTTTTTCTCACAGATTCATCTGTAATATTCAAATATGAAAAAAATTGGATCTATTTGGTATGAACTTAAAGTCTGAATAAAATGGATCAGATTTTATAATTTTAAAAAGTATTTTTTTCTTAAAAATATGGGATTCATTCTTAGAAGTGTTATCTTGCTGTGTTTGATTAAAATGAGCTGAGGAAAAATTATACTACTAAAAATTTTAAAGCAGATATCCTTTTTAATAGAAATTTAAAAAGAGAGAAAAGAAGAAAGCTCACACCACATTTTGTGTAAAACCAGTAATGTTTAGATAATTCAAAATGCTAATATAAGAAAAAAAACCAAAAATATTGGAATGGCAAAATTGCTTATAAGGATGATTACAGAAATCAAGGGAGAAAGATATCAAGGTTCATTCATAGTGATAGAATATGTAAAGCTAATAAGTTCAGGAGAAATTGTAGAAATCGTCATGATCCTGCACAAAAACAAAGAATGTAGAATTTGGTAGAAAAAGGAAGTTTATATTTTAATATATATTTGAAAAATATTAATGAAATTTGAACAAAATACATATGAAATATATAGATGTTACGTATTATTTTTATATATACAGTTATATATTTGTGTACATGTGTGTATGTGTGTATAATGTATGTATATATCAATAACATATTTATCTCATTTGTGAACACATTTGAATTATGTAGAGCTGGATTAAAGTCACCCTACCTGGTAGTTTCTGAGAATGGAATATGCTGGTATTACCCCTCTGACTTTTTCTGGATTCCTTATAGATAATACTGTAGTCAATTGTCTATATTATCTAGTTTACTTTATGTATTATTGTATTACTTTTCTTAGGCTTTCTTAACAAAGCATAATTGATTAAGTGGCTTAAGCAACAGAAGTTTATTTTTTCACAGTTCTGTAGGCTAGAAACCTAAGATCAAGGTGTCAGCAGGGTTGATTTCCACTGAGACCTCCCACCTTGGCTGTAAGATGGCTGTCTCCTTCTTTGCTCCACATGATCTTCCCTCTGTACCCGTCTATGTCCTAATTTTCTCTTCTTAAAAGGACACCAGTCATATTGTATTAAGGCTTACACTAACAAACGCATTTTAACTTAGTTACCTAATTAAAGACTCTGTCTCCAAATATAGTCACATTCTGAGGTCCTAAACGTTAGGACTAACATATGAATTTGAGAGGCAGGAAGAATTCAGCACATAGCAGTTAGCCTTACAGCCTGGAAAGCACTTTGTGTTGGGAGTATCTGGAAATTGTTATACTGGAGACGCACTTTAGTTCTTTGCACCTGATCTTTATGTTTTTCCTCGGGGTCTCTTACTATGCTTGGGTTTGGCTTATATAAAAGGAATATTAGAGTAAAATCAGTAACTAATGCAGGTTATTATTTTGTTATGTAGAATTTTTGTAGGATAAAATAATTTAAAATTTCTGAATTTTAAATTTAACATGAATTAATATTTGTGAATTAACATGAATTACAACATTTGTAATTTGTATTTAGTAAATCTGTTGAGTGTCTTCACTTTATGTATCTATGTTATAAGATTTGAGAGTTAAGCTGAATAATGCAGTGTATTCAAGTGCTAAGATAAAAAATTTTATCTTTTCAAATAATTTAAAAGTATTTGAGATTCTTGTAACAAATGTGGGAACATAACACTCATTTTCAAAAATGAAGAAAAATTAACATAAATTGAAATGGATAATTACAAATATAACTTTCATTTTAAATGCTTATAGGCCTAGTTAAAATTTAAAAACATAATTTAGTTGGAAAACGTTCATTTAACTTATTACTTTTATAGTGAGTATTATCATTTAAATGTCACAATGAACAGAATAATTGTGTTCATTGAGTGTCATTCCCATTTAATTAAGGTTAAATTACTTTAAACTACTTACAAATGCTATCTTAATATTTACTATTTAGTGTTTGGCATTTTGTATCAATGTAATGCAATTAATTAGGGAAATGAAGAATAATTTCTCTCCTAATAGTATACTCAAGATTATAATTTAGTCTATTGTATATTTTAGATATTTTTGGGTTATTCAAATTTGTTATAAACATCTTACTTTAACATCTTGCTTGTTTTACTCAGCATTTACATCTTTAAAATGCTCCAATCAAGGCAAATGCCTAACCCTAGTGTGTTCGTTGCTAAAAAAGAAAATAAGAAATTCTAATAAAAAGAAACCAAATTAGATCCCTGGGATGGTAAAAGCAAAATGCATTTCTACTTACAAGTAAGAAAAAAAAACCGTATTGTATAAAATTTATTATATAGAAATCTTGATTATAGTAATTATCCTTACCTTAAAAAAATTAATCCAACTTTTTAGTTTTAGGTACAATAATTTCTAAAGAAATAGGAAATTCTTGCAGTATTATATCATAATTAATATTTACTTCTGCATTTAATTATAATTCTGTATGGTTTCTTGAATTAAAAATATTTTATGATGTATAATTCATTACAAAGCACAAAATTTGATTAGTCTAGATTTTAAAAAATAAATTAAAATTTGATACATAGGATGAAGTTTTATATGACATAAATTTTACTTCTGCACAAAATTAAAGTTATTGAATATTTTGTTAATAATAATTATCTGTAAATGAACTCACTGCCTTATTCATTCATAGATCACCCTTCTTATTTAACTTATATGTGTATGCTATGATTTAGTGTTGGATTCAATCAAATTCTTTAACTACAGTCATACCCAATTGGAAACCTGGTTCTTAAATTTAAATTAACTTAAATAATGAAAATAATAGATCAAATGAGAAACATTACCTTTATCAAAATTAGAAAAGTGTTTTAAACTCACATTCTTAAAACTGAAAATATCTAGCAATTATAATTTGAATTAAGTCAAAGAGAAAACACAGAATCACATGGTTTAATGCTTTTGAAAGAAAGAACAAAATTGTAAAGGGTTCTGCTCATATCTTCTTACTTGAAAAAGTATCTGGATGATTATAGGGTAAGTGTGGCACCATGTACTTGGAGCCATTTCCAATACAACTTATCTGCAGTGCCATAAGGCTGTAATCCATAGCTCACTGGTAAGCAGTGGCATTTATCCTTTATATCGTCATCTTCCCCTGTCCCTCATGCTTTCTTCTCCTTCTTTGTGATGGTTGATTTTATGTGTCAACTTGATTGGGTTGAGGAATGCCCGGATAGCTAATAAAATAGTTTTTCTGCTTGTGTCTGTGAGGGTGCTTCCAGAAGAGATAAGCTTTTGAATCAATAGACTAAGTAGGGAAGATTTGCCCTCACTAGTGAACTCAGGCATCATCCAGTTTATGAAGGGCTCAAATAGAACAGAAGTGGAGGAAGAGCAGGTTCTTACTCTTTCTATCTCCTTGAGCTGGAGCATCTATCTTCCCCTCCCCTGGGACGTCAGCACCCCCGGCACTTGGGCTTTCGGACTCTAGGACTTAGACCAGTGACACCCTCACTCCCCTATTTTTCAGGCCTTTGGCCTCTGATTGTGATTTTTCTTGTTGGCTTCCCTGATTCTCAGGTATTCAGAATCAGACTCAATTATACCACCAGCTTTCCTGATTCTCCAGCTTGCAGATGTCAAATCATGAAACTTCACACTCTCCATAATTGTGTGAGTCAATTTCCATAATAAAAATCTTCTTACAAACCTCCACATATATCCCATTGGTTCAGATTATCTGAAGAACTGTGAAGAATACATCCTTTCCTTACTCTTGCCACCCATCTTTTATTTTTTTAATCACCTGTATTAACTAATAAACCACATGGAGACATACATGTTCAGAAAGAGAATAATATTAACATTAAAAAGGGATAAATATTCAATAAAAAATATATACCATTTACCAAATAACAACCTATGAGATGTTAATATCCTATCCAGATCTCTGAACCAAAGTGATGACTTACTCCAGCAAAACAAACCAAACCTAATGTCATTTAGACTGTGAAAAGTGGATAAAATGAATAATTCAGCAAATTAATATGAAGTAATGGGACTCTCATATACAATTAACATACTTGATTACCATCTTGCTCTTTTCAAAGTAAATTACAGATTATGTCAAGATTTTGTGAGCCATAGTAGTGTGAGGTTTGCTTCCTAAATTCTGGCATTTATCTATTCATAATTCAGGCCAATAGTAAATAAGGAATCTGATTAGCTAAAGGGAGATATATAAAACATACAAGCAGAAACTGATATCAGATAGTTTGAAATTATGATGGTACCTCTTGCCAAAACTAAATGGAACAGATCCTGGACAATGGGGCAGGCTTATTTCTCAATTACAGGCAGAGAATCTGAAATGGCTCCCTGCTTTCCTGTCTCACTCCTATGGAGAAATTCACATAGGAAAAGAAAACATGGACCTTTCTTATAAACACATGTATTAGTCCATTCTCATACTGATATAAAGAAATGCCTGAGACTGCGTAATTTATACAGAAAAAGAGGTTAGGCTGGGCGCGATGGCTCACGCCTGTAATCCTGGCACTTTGGGAGGCTGAGGTGGGTGGATCACCTGAGATCAGGAGTTCAAGACCAGCCTGGCCATCATGGTGAAACCCCATCTTTAAAAAAAAAAATTAAAAAGAGGTTAAGTGGACTCAAAGTTCCACATGGCTGGGGAGGCCTCACAATCATGATGGAAGGAAAAGGAGAAGCAAAGGCTCATCTTGCATGGTGGCAGGTAAGAGAGTGTGTGCAGGGGAACTGCCCTTTATAAAACCATCAGATCTCATGATGATCAGATATTCATTATCATGAAAAAAGCATGGGAAAAACCTCCACCATGATTCAATTTCCTCCTCTCCCATGACATGTGAGGATTATGGAAGCTACAATTCGAGATTTGGGTGGGGACACAGCCAAACCATAGCAACACACAAGGCAGGCAGTCAAAACAGTCATAAGCTCCTGTTGGAGTGTGAGATTGATGTTCTACATCCATGGGACATGCATATCCCAATCATATCACTTACCCTTGCCTTAACAAATAGAGGTAAAGAGACAGAAATTCTCTTACTTGTTCTCTTAGGATGTAAAGGTAAATTTTTTTCACTTTAAATTAATGTTCTATTTCATTTTCCAAAATTGTGTTATCTTAGTCTATTGAATTTCCAAACCAAGTCTACAATCAGTCAAGGAAAAAGAAAAACTAGTAGTATATGAAGGCATTCCACATCTACCTTCATAAAGCCTTTCAACCAGTATCTGCCTTGGCTTCTCGAGTGTTCTGAGACCAGTTGGGTGAAATTCAATTATGCCTCAGGTCATTTTTTAAATTTATTAACCATTTCCCAACAGAAGAAGTTGAGGTTGTTAAAGTTTTATTTTACAATCCAGCAAGTTCTGCATTACAGAATTTTCTAGATTATGCTTGAAAATGTAAAAAACTCACTTTATCTGTATTTCTACCAACTAATAGAAGAAACCAATTGGCATTTTTAATGTCCTACTTGAGGATCTCTCATACATAAGCTCATTTAATACATTTTCCATCTTCTGTGCTACCGCAGGCAATGATGTCATGCAACGTGTGTCTCCTTTTCTCTCAGTTGTCTCAGTGTCCAATAGCAATTACTTTTTACCTGCTCCACCCTCTGCCAACCATTAGTTTACTATTATTCTAGTTTTCAATCACAGCTTTCTTATCATCCTTAATGTTCTTACTTTTTAGCGCTTCCAAAAGCCAGTGCCAAATATTACAAGTTTTGTTGTAACAGCCCACTACTTGTGGCACTAATTTCTGATTATTTGTTTATAGTGTTGAATAATTTATTGTGACATGACAAATAATCACAAACATAGTGTCCTGAAGCAAGGTTTATTATTTTTCATGTTTCTGAGGAGTGGCTGCTCAGATACAGTGTTGGCTGTGATCACTGTGGGACTACCTTCACGTGGGAGCTCAATTGGGCTGAAATGTCCCAGGAGACCTTTCTCACATGTGTGGGGCTTTAGCACAGGTTGTTGACTAGATAGCCTCAGTTGTCTTCCGTGTAGACTTACTCATTGCACATGGTCTCTCATTATCCAATAATTTAGCTGATCCTTCTATAAAGTTGATGGCTTTGAAGACAGAGTTGCTTTAAAATGTACCTGAGAATTTACTTTATTTAGATATGGTGAGGCCAAACAGATCAGGAGATGACTGTCTTTAAAAAGGCAATTTGTAACTCATGGTTTCTAAAAGAATGGGGAACACCACACCATGCAGGCCACATGGAGAGACAACAGGGTTAGTCAGGAGTCTGAAAGAGAAAGGAAGAGCAGGGCTGAAAATGTGTATTGTGATTATTATGGGAAGGAAAGGGTGAGGAATTGTATATAGGTTTAGGATTGGATACTTTGAATAATTTTGGTGGGCTCTGTGTTATAGGAGTGGTCCCTCCTTGCCTAGTTCTTGGCACTGGACTGATTTAGGGCAGGGAGATAGTATCCCTGGACTGAAAGAGCCTGATAAAGCAGATGATGAAGTTTATGAACTCAGATTTGGTTGGTTTGATATCAAAGGCATAATCGCAGGTAAGTTTTTGGTATGTTCAGGAATGAGCTAATTCTGGGGTAGGCAGCCTTTCCCCAGGTCTACAAGGTCCAACATGCCAAGGAATCATAAAATACAGAAAATTTAAGAATAATAATAAATGCCAAAATATTCCAAAATAATTAAATGGAGGAAAACAGATCTTAAAGCCTAGCCTGAGAAGTCACACAGTATGGTAGGCATGGTAATATATCATCCATATTCCTCTTCAAAAAATATGCTGCCCTGTGATTGGAAATCCTGTTAATAAAAAGTTTTTCCATGTAAGCACTTTCTAAAGTTGTATCAGCTACAGGTATTCACTACCCCTGTGGTAACCTACCATCAGGGATACCTACATTTAATAAATGATTGTGGTCAGGCATAAAGAAAAAACTTGGCCATTTTAGCTAAATGAAGGATGACTCCAAAGGATATTTTAGTTCCAGTGCTCCATAGCAGGCTGGCTAAAGATATAGTAGGTTGTTTGCAGGTCAATGTCTTCTTCTTTTAAACTTGCTTTTTTCCTTTCTCTAGATAGCTGTTAATACCAAGCACATCCCCTAATAAATATCATGCACACTAACCTCCATTTCAGAGTCTGTTTATTGGAGAATTCAAACTGTGAGAAACAGCATTATTTCTAACACATTTATTGGTTTATGCAATTCACAAAGACATCCAATGTCAAGTGGGTGAAAAAATGAACTCCCCTTTTTTAAAGGAAGAGCATCAACAGAAATTTTCAGCTGAAGTTTACAACCTTTTCCAGATACCAAGATTGTAGACCAAGGTTATATCTTCTGACATAGAAAACTATTTTCCAATTAAGTAGCAGTTTCTAAAATGTAACTGGAGTCTAGTAGAATCAGAGAGACTAACAGTAGATTAAGTGACTGAGCTTGGTTAGCATGATGTGGGGTATTGTTAGATTTACAAAATAATTAGGTAAGCAGGGATACTAGCAATTAGAACATGAAGGACATGATATGTTTTGTATAGCTCAAACAGCACCAGGGAATTAGGGAAGCTATTCAAAGAGCTGACTTGAACTCCCATATTGTCTACTTCTTTGGACCTATTTCCTCTCCTCAGATTACACCTTTCTTAAATGTATAATTTCTTATGTTCATTCAATAGAGTGAATTAAAGTTATAAGTAGGTCACAAAAATTGTGACTCGATATATTAACTACTACAACAACAAAACACACTGACACATTATTACCTTACTAAATGGTGACCCTATCAAACATTGATGGCAGAAAAACTTTATAATAAGCTGTATTATTGATATTAAATTCCATATATATGAGCATATGACCTGATGAGAATAGATATATGGACTTCCAGACAGTAGTGAATGTCTTAGCTCATAAGTTATAGGGCTAGAAAGGACAAGACTAAATGTTGAAGTCAAAAGCGTCCAGAAAGGATTAGAATTGGACCAATAAGAGTAGAAGAAAAGGTATGTACATCTTTGAATAATGTATCAATGTCCATGGAAAAGGATCATTTGAAATGAGTTATTTCACAAATAACTGGCAGATGTCAGCTACTCTTTCTTCTTTGCCACATAGAATTTGTATGATGAATCCACAGAGTTTCCAAGATTTCAAGGATGAACGTGTGTGGACATGACAGCATGGCCTCCCCCTCATCCAGAGGCCATGCTAGTGTTGAGTTCTTAATTGATCAGCCACAGAAATGTATGCTGCTCTCTATTTTCCAGCATCTCTTGAGAAGGCCAGCTACCCACCTGGTGTTAAGTCAATTTCAGTAGAATCACTTACGTTTGAGAAATTATAAATATATTATTATGGATACTCACATCTATATCTGATACAGGTTTTCTCTTCTTGTCAATGATATCTCTGTCATCACCAGCATAAGAGCTCCTGATTTAATTATGGAGATTTTGTGTTACATACCTCAGATCAAAAGAGCCATTTAATAGGAAAGGAGTTGCAATATGTGTGAATGATCACGAGATCCCCATAGTCCCACTAAATAGCACAACTGTCATCAGCATCTGACCAGTTAGAATATCAGAATAGACTGTCAAAGCACAAGATAAGAATTCATCTTGAGGACAATACTTAGCACATTTTGCTTACTGTTTTCCAGGGACTTTTATGGCAACCAAAATAGTGGCAAAATATAGCATTGGATCTTAAATAGCTAGAATGCATTGGTCCACAAAGCAAAAGATGGAAGTAAGATAGTCCCTTCTTACTTTTTCTAGTGACTCACTTGGAGAATTGTGCTTTCTATCATGGCAAAGTTAAGGTCTGTTGCAGTAGAGCTCTTATTTCTAGGCAGGGATGGTTTTACCATGTGAAAGCAGGGTTTCCATGAAATGAGAAGCTAAGACTGCCTCATGGTCAACTTTGGAATTCTCATGACAACAGAATAACAAATAAAAGCAAAAAAAAAAAAAGATTAATCAGAGGAGTTAAATTTCTTGCTACAAAATGAAGTATATCTGAAGCACAGGGGTTTTATTGTTGATTCTCTGCCAAGTTATAGCAATAAATTAGCAATTGCAATAATGAAAACTTCAATGGGTCAAGAAAATTAGTGGCTCGTCTCCCTCAGGGTTAAGCTCTTTATGATTACCTAATTAGCCAGGCAACATCATCTAGCTGAATTGCTGGAATGGGAGGTAGAGGAAAGATATAATGATCAATTATGGACTCTGGTGAAAATATATTTCAATAATTCTTCAGTATTACTTAATTTTTTATTTTTTAAATTGCATCAAACCACCATCTTGAAAAATAAGCAACAGAGAGGACTTTAAGGATCGTAGAAAACTTTTTAAGGTATATATTATTTCGATTATAATCACAGTGCCATCAGTATATGCAGATGTCAAAATTATTACATTGTACAATTTAGATGTGTTTATTTTACTGTCATCAATAATAACTCAGTTCATCTGTTTACAAATGAATATATCATGTACATATATAATAAATATTTATATATATACATAGGTGTGTTTAATATATTGAATTTTGCTCACCATTACATGTTGTAGATAAGATACTGTGGCATAAGAGTAACTCACTTGCCTTTAATATATCATTCTACATATCTAGATACCTGGTATTGTTTAGGCACCTTTACTGAAGCTTGTAAATAAAAATCAGTGACAATGCCCCTGAGAGAATTTGTTAATGAGGCTTTATTTTGGCTTTATGGTATTCAAACACATAAATACATTCTGCTTAAGACTTTTTCCTTCCTCCAAAGTTGTACATGATAAGAGATGAAGATAGGTAGAATTAAATAAACTTCAAAATCAGTAACATTTCAAAAGTAATCAATTACTCTCTCATGATTCAGAGAGAAAATTATGCCACAGAAGATTTAAATTGGGTTTCAATAATTAAACAACAGGACTTAAGATGTTCTATCAAGTCATTATTCACTACTTCGTACAGATAATATTATTTGTATGACTTACAACAGTGCAGCTATGAAAAACTAAACAGTTTTTCATTCTACTGAATGGAGAGAGAAGAGAAAATATAAATTGATGTATATTTTGAAGACTGTGAGGCTGACAGAAGTATTCAGAGATGAGTAGCTTTGCCTGTGATCGAGAGATAAGTCTCATTTATTTTCTTCTCTATTATTCTCTAATGTAAGTTAATATGCTTGGGTATTAAAAATTGTAGAAAAGAATTTAGCAAAGATTTTGTTGAAATAAATGGAATTGCATGCATATCTATGAGAAATTAAGAAATATGTTTTAAAATGTGATTCCAGAAGTGGGACATTTCCACTTGCTTTCAGTAGAAGAAGCTCAGATAGTTGGTAGATTTTAATTAAAATAGTACTGAGCAAAAAGATAATTGCATGCACAGCACCTTAAGATATCACTTAAGATGCAGCAGGTAGATGAGAAACATTGCAGCATTCCAGTGAGAAGCAACATTCTACTGAACGCAAAGGCATAGACCATGCAAGTGAATTAAGACACGTGAAAGGACAGCATGAGTGTAGAAGCTTCAGTTTTGTTAATTAGGCTACATTCAGGCTTCAGTGACACTGCAGTTTACCATTTTATCCTCCTGTAGCCGGTTGTGCAAATGCTCTCATGCGCCTCGTCACAGTAAATGGGGTGTAATATGTGCCACCTACTGAGATGTCACTACAACATTACAATAGTGTCTGTTTAACACTATGTGTAACAAAATGTGTAATGACTTTCCCTCACAAAAAGGTAGTGAACTCATCAGTTTCTTTAAAAGTGAATGTAATTTTTATGTAACTTATAAAACTTGCCACTAAGACTTATGCTACTGAACTTGTCTTTTATATTGTCTAGTTATACTGCTTAGTAAAATTACACCTAATTTCCATGTATAGCATCTTTTTGCAAATTAAATGCAGCAGACTCTCTCTACATTAGTATGTGGATATTTGTTTAAAAGAAGCACAATACTTCAATCATTTAGAAACATCACATATGATTTAAGAACATAGTATGACTAAAATTTGATGAGAGTCCTGTTTATGACAGAGTATATACACAAAATTCTTTTTTTCTGTCTATGTTTTCTTTAACATTCTGAAAATAAACACTTGGCACAATTTTTTTTATTATACTTTAAGTTCTGGGATACACGTGCAGAATGTGCAAGTTTGTTACATAGGTATACATGTGTCATGGTGGTTTGCTGCACCCATCAACCCATCATCTCCATTAGGTATTTCTCCTAATGCTATCTCTCCCCTTCCCCCACCAACAGGCCCTGGTGTGTGATGTTCCCCTCCCTGTGTCTACATGTTCTCATTGTTCAACTCCCACTTATAAGTGAGAACATGCAGTGTTTGGTTTTCGCTCCTGTGTTAGTTTGCTGAGAATGATGGTTTCCAGCTTCCTCCATGTCCTTGCAAAGAACGTGAATTCATTTTCTTTATGACTGCATAGTATTAAATGGTGTATATATGTCACCTTTTCTTTATTTGGTCTATCATTGATGGACATTTGGGTTGGTTCCAAGTCTTTGCTGTTGTAAATTATGTTGCAGTAAACATATGTGTGCATGTGTCTTTATAGTAGAATAATTTATAATCCTTTGGATAATATCCAGTAATGGGATTTCTGGGTCAAATGGTGTTTCTGCTCCTAGATACTTGAGGAATCGCCACACTGTCTTCCACAATCGAACAAATTTACACCCCTACCAACAGTGTAAAAGCATTCCTATTGCTCCACACCCTCTCCAGCATCTATAGTTTCCTGACTTTTTAATGATTGCCATTCTAACTGGCGTGAAATGGTATCTCAATGTGGTTTTGATTTGCATTTCTCTGATGACCAGTCATGATGAAGTTTTTTTTCATATGTCTGTTGACCACATATATGTCTTCTTTTGAGAAGTGTTTGTTCATATCCTTTGCTCAGTTTTTGATGTTTTTTTCTTGTAAATTTGTTTAAGTTCTTTGTAGATTTTGGGATATTAGCCATAAGTTATCAAATGAGTTGCTATACGGAATATTTTAAAACCCTATGAATGCAACAAGAATGAAAATTAATATTATTAGAAAGTCTCAAATAATGTCTTGAAGCCACGATTCTTTCCAACCTAAAATCATCAAACAGAACATATTCCATCCTGATAAAATGTCCATCAGAAAAAAAGTATGTCAGAAAAAGAGCTTTGATATAATTAGGTCTATTTAATACAGCCTATCCCCTGATGTACAAAGTAACAAGTTTAAGAGTAAAGTTTTAAGACTATCAGTGTAACCCTCACAAACATTAAATGAATAGAAAGATGGAAAAATGAACATAGAAAAGAGGGTAAAGAAACAAAGGAGAATCTAATTACCAATGACTACCAGCATTTGGTGTCTCTATCTGAAGATCTTGGGCAGAAAATATTCATTTCTAATACTCTTCTACTATCTAAGTTCCTTGGAAGAGGTTTTTCCCTAGTTATGACTTGTACTTCTGGGAATTCCTGAAGAAATTTGCATTTTCAATCTACTATCAGCAGAGAAATCTTGGAGGTAGGTATGCGAAGTTTTAATTGAGAAACATAAATTTACCAGAGTTTTCTGAGTGTTTGTGGTTAACAGTAAGGTCCCTCCAATGAGGATCAAGAGCATCCCTACATTGCTGTTGTTTCTAGTAAACTGGGCTGAAGATCATGCAGAGTGTTTTTACGTTTTATCTTTGGAAAAGGCCACAGAACCTACTATTGATAAGATTAGGTATAGAGCAACACACTTCTATGTCATTTGGCTTTATTAGACTATTTAAAGAGCAGAATCAAGGTTAGGGAGTAAGAACTCTGGATGCAGAGTATTTTTAGTAATGAGATCCCATGGGAATGTTTCTTTGGAGTAGACATAATGGTCATGAGAACTCAAAGCAAAGCCTTTAGGCTTCACAACAGATGTTTCTCAAATAAGTTTGCAAGTATCATTTCAAATGTACTATCCACCCCCTGATATTTCCTGAGTACTGAGTGTCGCAGGTATAGTGGGGCTTCTTGGTGATAGACAGAATTTTAGAGAATTTTTTTTTTTGACAGAATCTTTATTGGTCATCTGGGCTAGAGTTCAGTGGCACAATCTCAGCTCACTGCAACATCCCCCTCCCTGGTTCAAGGGATTCTCTCTCCTCAGCCTCTCGAGTAGCTGGCAGTACAGGTGTCCGCCACCACGTCTGACTAATTTTCTTTTATTTTTAATAGAGAGGGTTTCCACCATGTTGGCCAGGCTGTTCTTGAACTCCTGACCAAAGGTGTTCTACCTGCCTCAGGTTCCCAAAGTGCTGGGATTAAAGGCGTGAGACACTGTGCTGGGCCAGGATTTTAAAGAATTTCTTAATTACTGTTACAATGAAATACAGACCCTATTGTGGTAATCTGAATAATTCCTTTCTCCACAAAAAAAATTCATGTCCTAATCATGTTCAGATAAAAATATACATTATAATCTTTGAAAAGTTCTATGATGGATAAGGATATGATGTTATGAAATAAGCATATTAGAATTGGGCACCATGACTTACACCTGTAATCCCAGCTTGAAAGGTTGAGGTGGGAGAGCTTCTTGAGCCCCAACATCAGAGACCAGCCTGGGCAACAAAGTGAGATCTGGTCTCTTAAAAAAAACAGGCAGGTATTGTGGCTCATGCTTGTAGTCCTAGCTCTCTAGGGTCTGAAGCAGAAGAATTGCTGGAGCCCTGGTTGTCGAGGCTGCAGTGAGCCAAGATTGTGCCATTGAACTCCAGCCTGGGTGATACAGCAAGACTCTATCTCAAAAACATAAAAATAGAAAAAAAAAATAAAAAAGTATATTTGAGATTATTCTTGTTTTTTGTTTTGTTTTGTTTTTAACTACTGTTTAAACAATTTTCTAAAACAATACCCCATTGCTTAAAATAACAATTATTTCTTGTGCTTCTGATTCTCAGATTGTATAATGCTTGTCAGAAATAAGCTTATTGTTTATCAATATAATGACAGCAGGAAAATCCAAGCTGAGACTAAGTGTTTTCCAATATAGCTACCTCACATACCTAAAGGGTAAGGCTGTTTTTAAATAATAAGTTCAACTAGGCTTTTGATCAGAATATTTTTTCCTCTTCATGTGAGCTTCTTCCTGAGGTTTCATATGCTCCTTTAGATCATATTAATTGGATTAATAGAGCACATTAAAGACCAGGTAGGAATCTGCAAGACTTCTTATTATCTCACCTCAAGGGCCATGAAGTGTCACTTCTATTATATTCAGTTAGCAAAATGAACTATCAAACCACAGTTCTAAGGCAGTGGGCAATACAGGTGAATAGTTGCTGAGGTGAATATTTTACTGGGGCTACTTTATTTTCTGCTGAGGAATAATTGATTAAATTGATACTTTAAAAATGAGCTTAAGTTAGATTGGCAAAGTATGCCAAGGAGAGTTTTATCTTACACATAAATAATACGTAAATGTCTTGAAAGAAGAAATGTTATTTCATTAAAGGAATTTGAAGACTAGTGTGATTAAAATAGTTTAGATGAAAGAGAAAGTTACATCCTTGTACCAAGCTGGTAGCAAGTGATGTGATTTGGCTGTGTCCTCACCAAAATCTCATCATGAATTGTAGCTCTCATAATCCTGATATGTGGGAGGGACCCGGTGGGGAGGTAACTGAATCATGGGGATAGTTTTGTTTCTGTGCTATTCTCCTGATACTGAATAAGTCCCAGGAGACCTGATGGTTTTATAAAGGGCAGTTCCACTGCACATGTCCTCAATGCCTTCCACCATGTAAGACCTGCCTTTGCTCCTCCTTTGCCTTCTGCCATCATTGTGAGGCACCCCCTGACATATGGAAGTGTGAGTCCATTAAACTTCTCTCCTTTATAAATCACCCAGTCTCAGATATGTCTTCATTAGCAGTATGAGAACAGACTAATACAGCAGGTTAAATATTTAGGAAGCTGTTCCAGTATTTCAGGTAAGTGATGATACTATGATGATTTTGACTAGGGCAATGGAAATAAAGATAGGGAGGAGGTAACATTGGAAACAACATTTAGTGATAGATTGGATGTGAGGGTTAAGAAAGGAGGAGTGAAACATATGTTCTGATTTTTGTTTAGAGACACCCAAATAAATAGTGGTATCATATAATAAGATTAGAAAGACTGAGAACATGGAGAAGGATGAGGAGCTCAGTTGTTGACTTTCAATCTGTAGATAACATATGGTTAATCTGAAGTATCAACTTGACTGGATTAAGGGATATCCAGATAGCTGGTAAAGTGTTTTTTCCAAGTCTGTCTATGAGGGTGTTTACAGAAGAGATTGGAATCTGAATCAGTGTGCTGAATAAGCAAAATTGGTCTTCATTCATTGAAGGCACACATCATTCAATCAGTTGAGAGCCCAGAAATAACAAAAAGGCAGAGGAAAGGCAAATTCTCTCTTTCTCTTCTGGAGCTGGGACACCTTTCTTCTCCTGACTTTGGACATCAGATCTCCAGGTTCTCTGGACTTTGGACTCTGGGACATGGACCAAGAACCCCCTTACCCCCCAGTTTCTCAGGCCCTTGGCCTCAGACTGAGAGTTACTCCATGGTCTTCCATAGTTCTGAGAGCTTCAGACTTGGACTGAGCCACACCAGCTTCCCTGATTCTCCAGCTTGCAGACAACCAATTGTGGGACTTTATAGTCTCCATAACCATGTGATACAATTTCCATAATAAATCTCCTGTCATATATTTATAATGTGATACAGTTTCCATAACAAATCTCCTGTCATATATTTATAAATATGTCTATATCTAATTGGTTATGTCTATCTGGAAAACCTTGACAAATTAGATGAATAGATAGGTAGACAAATATAGATAGATAGATAGATAGATAGATAGATAGATAGATAATTGGTATAGATATAGTTACAGTTACATATAAGACTCAGAAGAAATACATTAGCAGAACATTTATTCTTAGAAGGATCTAGTCATGAAGGATCTAAACATTTGAAGCCACTGGCAAGGAGGAAATCTCTTCAAGAAACTGGACTTTGAAGTAAAATAGATCCCAAGAACACATTAGGAACTTTCAGTTTGAAACGCTAGGTAAGGAAGAACAATTGGTAATGTACCCTGAAAAGTCCAGCCTTAACCTGTATGAGTAAAACCAAGAGAGTATAATTTCTGGTAGGTTAAATACAGAGAGTATATTGGTTTTAGGTTGGATTGTCAAATGTGTCTAATTCTAAATAAGGCTCAAAGGCTGAGAAGGAACAAAAATAAGTACCTACTGAATTTGGTAAGCAGGAATATTTTTTTCTTTTGTGGGTAACAGGGAAGAAGGTTGTTATTTAGAAGTATGGATGGAGCAGAGTGTAATTGAAACCAGAGAGGATTGTAAACATTCTTCTCTGGCAGGTGTGTGTTTGTGTTTTCACATAAAATAAAACATCTAAGAAACTTCAACAAATGTAGTTGATGCTAGTTTCATGCTCCCTTTTGAAAACCATTCTTCATGAATATTTTCATTTTTCTGCCTGGTCCAGGCTTTCTGAGCAAAGAACACTGAAAATCTGGGTTCAAAATTATTGAATGACAAGCATGTATTTGAAATTAGAGATAGTATATTTTTCTGAAGATACACCTGCATGTATTTCCTTTGGAGCTATTTGTTTCTAATATAATAAAACTTTCCCCTTCTCCCCCGGAGGCAGCTGTTTACATTCCATGGGAAAGATCTCCTCAGTGCAGAAAGGAAGATGGGCTAATGTGCAGACACTCTGTGTGTGACCTACAGGTCTCATATCATCAGGATGCCTCTCCTGTGGTGCAATACTGTCACATGCACAAGGCATTATGGTTCACTCTTTTGTACTAGGGCTGGAGAATTGCACACTAAGGTTTGCTGTGAGTAATGAATGGTTTGTTCTGTGATCCAGAAACTTCATGTTTCCTGTGAGAATATAAGTAAATATGTAATTCTCACAGTTTCTTAGGCCACAGATTGCATCTCAGGCTTAAAATTGCTTTTTTTTTTCTTTTTTGAGACAGAGTCTGGTTCTGTGCAGTGGCACGATCTTGGCTCATTGCAACGTCCGCTTCCTGGGTTTAAGCGATTCTTCTGCTTCAGCCCCCGAGTAGCTGGGATGACAGGTGTGTGCCACCACGCCCAGCTAATTTTTGGACTTTTAGTAGAGATGGGGTTTCACCATATTGTCCAGACTAGTCTCGATTTCCTGACCTCATGATCCGCACGCCTTGACCTCCTAAAGTGCTGGGATTACAGAGGTTAGCCACCGTGCTGGTCCAAAATTGCTTTTTAAAAATAATGAATGAATAAAGAAATAGCCGTAGTTCATTTTTTCAGTAGAAAGTATACTATGTGAATTCTAATTTAGCTCTTAAATATGTGTATAATTCTTTGACTTTTTTGAAGTATATTTTAAGGTTAGTAAATAGAAAGTTTATTCTTGAATTATTTTTTAATAACAGATTTATAACTCAGTAAAAATGTAAAAAGTATGTTTTACATTTTCTCATTGTTAGATTTTTTTTTACCTACTCCAGATGCATTTAGAAGCAAGAATATTTATAGTCTGTATCTTTCAATAAAAATTTGAAAGGCAATCATTAAAATTTCTCACCAATTAACGGAACAACTTGTGTTTTTCATCCTTTAATATATATTTCCAAAAGATAATTTTTTAACTGTACATTTGATTTTTAAAATAGCTATAATTGCATAAATTCAATAGAGCAATGTGTGTGAGCATGTTGTGTGTGTGTGTACTATTAATTTGCCCAAATTGGAGAATTGTCCTCATTTGAACGGCTTTGTAAATTGCAAAGTATTGATTAACTTGTAGACTGTTACATGTACAACACATTCATAAATGAGTCACACTTATTTAAAGTTCTATAAAGGTCACAGGTTCTTATTTCACTTGATTACAATGTGCATAATTAATGACTCTATTGATATAAAGGCTTCTGAAATTTTTATAATTTATAATTTTAACTATTTCACCAGAGGATATTTTACTGAAAAGAAATATGGAGTCCATTTAACTTTGAACATAAAACAGATTACAAACAACACAATAAAAATTCTCAGAAACTTGACTCAGTCAAAATAATGGGAAACTATTTACATTATCATTCATATTCTACATAAAGTCTCAAACTTATAGAGTTTCCCCAAAGTTAGGCAGATTATTTAATAAAATATTCAGTTTTTAAACTGAATATTTTAAATTATATATTTTAATTTTATTTAATATTATTTAATATTTAAACTTATAGAGTTTGAGATCATATATAGAATTATGAATGATAATGCAAATTTTTTTCAAAGTACAAGTAGATAAATTACTTAAAAGTACAAGTAGATAAATCTTAAATCTACTGTATATATATATATATATATACACACACATATTTTGTATATATTCTAATATACATATTTGTATATTAAATATACAAATTTGTATGGAGCAGACACTAGAGTTTCCAGAATAGGAACAAATAGGGTATATGGTACATTGTAATAAATGAGAAGAGAAAGTTCTACACCACAGAGGTGCAGGTGATTAGGTCATAATATGGCTATCAAAAACGATAATTTAATCTTATAGGTTCTAATTTATTTAGCAATAAATGTGAGGATACAGCCAAAAGCTAAAGTTACATTAAAAGTTATTAAATATTCTATTCAGCAAATTTCAACTCAGAACATAATTTTTGAATTTTGCCCCAGCAGACATTCAGTAAGCTTCAATTTTGTACTATACTATAGCAATGCTGTCCTAGGAATGTAAGCTAAAAATTAAACTGTGCATTTGAAAAGCATTGTTTTTAACTGTCTTGTAACTGAATCATTGATCATTTTAGTTGGGATTTGAAGACTGGGTACAACTTTTTAAAAACTGACATAACAGTTGTATATATTTTGGGGGTACATGTGATATTTTGATACATGCATACAATATGTAATGGATCAGATTTTTTTAAAGTAATACAAATTAAAAGTAATCTATTATTTTTTATTCCCAAAATATCTTACATTTTCTGTTTATGTCTAATAATACTATAAGAATAGGTTAATAGCAAAATACTAATGTCTAGATAATAATGTTTTGGCCAGTAACAAATTTTTCAATGTGTATGTGTTTCTGTGTCTATGTATGTTTAATGTGCAATTTTATATCACACAATAAAAATACCTTTATTAAATGGACAGGGTATCTGCCTAAGTAATGTAAATGTATACCTAGAGCTTATTGAATGTTATGCTAAAATTAAATTATATCTTATAGATATCATTGCGATTTTCTGACATGACATTATAAACATGTTTTATAAATGACTATATGGAATACATGTTAACTTTTATATATTGATAAGCTAAATTTGTCATACATCTACTTTTATGAAACTCAGTTAAAACAAATATTATGGAAAAATATTCTTCATATACCTTTGTGTTCGTTTGGTGACACCATGTGCATTTGCCTATGTTGCTTATAACACACAGAATTCTGTTTGTCTCCTTCACTAAAAAATGCTTTTGACCCTACATCCTTATTGACATTAATTACCTATAATAATGGATGAAAGATAAAACATAAACAAATATTTATGCAATGGATGGATGAACACACAAAGGAAGATAACATGAATATCAAGGCTAGGCATGAAAAATGTGGTCAGTATTCTTCTTTGTTTGCCGATTTAGCTGTAGGCTACCCACAGGAGCAATAAAAATGATTATTTGACAGAGTGAACTCAGAATATATTTTCTCATGTTGGTAGTTGTTGATCCCCTGCCTTCTCATGTGCATCACTCATGTGATAATCTACTGTATTTGCACAGTCAGTTCTTTGACATTTTGGGCATGTTTCTATAACCAGAAAATATCATTTTTTTTGTTTATTATATGATGTGGTTAGCCTTTGTGCCCCAACCAAAATCTCATCTTGAACTGTAATTCCCATAATCCCCACATGTAAAGGGTAGGACCAGGTAATTATATCATGGGGCAGTATCCCCAGTGCTGTTCTCATGATGGTGAATGAGTCTCAGGAGATTTGATAGCTTTTAAGTGTCTGATATTGCCCCTGCTTGCACTCACGCTCCTGTCACCCTGTGAAGGGATGCCTTCCGACATGGTTGCATATTCCCCGAGGCTTCCCCAGCCCTGTGGAACTGTGGGTCAATTAAACATATTTTCTTATAAATTACCCAGTCTCAAGCATTTCTTCATAGCAATGTGAGAATGGACTAATACATATAGTTTGTTTTGTTTTAACTCATGTTGATTCCATTTGGATTTTCTCATATATATTTATATATCTTTTTCTCTTTCACTGTTCAGATTTCTGCCTTTCTGATAATTCATCCTTTTGATGACTGTCCATGATTCTGAACTATGTATAAGTATACATATCAGAGTTAAAGTTTTGTTCATCATTTAGATAGATACACACAAATCTTCATTTATTTTGTTTTTTTTTCAACTCCCTGTTTTTATTATGTATCAAATATGATAATAGAATTAACTTCTTTATTACATTAATCAGTTTGTGTTGCTGTAAGCCATAGATTGAATGATTTATAGACAACAGGAATTTATTTTCCCCAGTTCTAGACAGTGAAAATCCAAGATCAGAGTGCCAAATAACGGCTCTGATGAGGACCCAATTTTTGGTTTTCAGATATCTGGCTTTTTATCATGCACTCTCAAAACAGAAAGCATATGAAAGAGCTCTCTGGGGTTCTTTTCATAAGGACACCAATGTTGTACAAGATGGCTCAGCCCTCATGATCTGATTACCTCTGAAAGCACGCCCCCCTCCCCCCACTACATCATATTGGGAGTTAGGATTTCAACTCATGACTTTTGGAGGGCACAAAAATTCAGTATATAACAAGTTGTAGTAACTAAATATTGCGGAAAACATGACACATTGCACATGAACACCCCTTTACTTTGTCATTTTACTCCCTCTTCCAGTTCATTCTATAATATGCTAACTCAACTATATCTATGCTATGATAATATTTTTTATATTTCACCAGAAACACCTCTGTGTGCCTGGAGACTGATATTGTTTTTAAACATTTATTTCTTTTTTAGAATATATATATTCTAAGACTAAGAAATCTTCATCCAAAGAATATTTTAATATGATTTTCAAGAAATGTTTTATTCTCAAATATTAACTTAAAGACTTTTAATTGGGCTCAACAATTCTATTTCACTAACTCCTATAATGTATGAACTATGTCCCTTTTGTTTTGATAGGCAGTTTCATGAGAGTGTTTATAGATAGATACCATACATGTATAGATTGATATTGAATTTCAAATCAAAAATATTATTTATTTATTATATAATTGCTTCCATAAAATATTTCTCAAATGTTTAAATTCACTCTACCACTGTTTTCAGGGCAATTATTAATGTTTATTTTTGTTGTAATGCATAAAATATATTTTTCAGTAGCCTTGGATATAATTGGAAAAAATAGAAACATTAAGGAAAAGTCAAGAAATTAGACACCTCTAAGCCAGGATTGTATGAAAACTACTACATATGATTTCAATGACATTATAAAGAATGCAGGTTTGAAAAAGTCCAAAGGTTATTTTTAAAGATATAAAAACAATAATGTATTCAACTTGAAAGTTTACCCAAGGTATTTCAAAGTATGGCATTAATGTGAATTCAACTTTCCAAAGTCATTAAGAAGTTCATGTGTTCTTTTTATCTTTAACTAAAAGCAAAATATAACTCACTAAGGACCTACATGTTTTCTGTTTCAAATTTTAGCTTGCAGTGAATTTCTGCATTATTTCAGGTTGAAATTCTGCTGTTGATGTAGATAAAATTTTTCCCCAGGAAATCAAATCTACATCTTAAAGAGCTTCATGGTGAAGCATTGGTTTTGTCTAGAAGGTGCGTCTTGTAGTTATCTTCCCTTCTTTGCTATGAAGTGGTGTGTAGTTCAGCAGTCACACTCAGGCTTCCTGCTACCATTATGAACGTGTATGAAGCCAACTCCATGAAGAAAAATGGCTCTGGGACTGACATATTACCAGTAACGTAAGAAGCTAGTGTTCAAGGACCCACCACAACAATGAAATATTTCTTCCTCGGTCACCACTTCTCCAAATAAGAATGAGAGGAAACAGAAACTGAATGCAAGGTAGCTCAGCAGGGATCAATTTGACTTTAAAATGTACAGTTTTGTAAGTAGTGTGTTTAGCTGTATCTGCATACCCTATATAAAATTTAATGCATATTTTTTATCATAAGATATACTTGACAAGAACTTTAACAAAAAGAATACGTAAATATATCTATTCATTCCAGGGCAGAGTCCAGAACAAAAGGGGGTATCAAGATTGGGGCAGGGACAGAATAAAAAACAGTGGAGCTTCCGGAACATTAGAACATAGATTACCTAGATATGCCTAAGTTTATGTCGGCACTTGTTTACCACGTCACAGATTTCATCACAGTTGCTTTCTTGTTTTCCACTCAGAATAAGAAAAGAGATAGGCCAGCCACAGAGGCTTACGTCTATAGGCCCAGTACTTTGGGAGGATGAAGTCAGCAGAGGCTTGAACCTAGCAGTTAAAGACCAGCCTGAGCAACGTGGTGAAACCCCATCTCTACAAAAAAACACAAAATTAGCCAGGTGTTGTGGGGCACGCCTGTAGTTTCAGCTACTCGGGAGACTAGGGCAGGAGAATTGCTTGAGCCTGGGACGTGGAAGCTTCAGTGAGCCATAAGCACACCACTGCACTCCAGCCAGAGTGACAAAGTAAGAACCTGCCTCAAAGAAAGAAAGAAAAGAAAGGAGATATTAATTTTAAAAAATATATCGAAAGCAGTGAGCTGTGTGTGCTGAAGATAGTTTACAGAATGCTGTCTACATCTTGACCAGTGTCATCATTAAATCAACAATGATCTAACAACATATGATATTTCAGATGCTATTCTTGGGAATAATTTAGTTGTGCAGAGAGGCAGGGATTTGAAACACAGAATTTAGAAAATTAAAATTATTTTTTATTTTTTTCCCCAAAAATATGTCATGTGACAGAGTGCTTATTCTTCATAATAATCTAAAAGAGAATATTGATCCATTTTTTTACTTTATATGGTATGTGCAACAGTTTAACTGAAGTAATTTTAATTTATTTGGCCATTGTTTCAAACAAAAGTTATTAAGTGAGCATGTGACCAAACAAGGCATAAACCAACTCTTTCATTTCTCTAAAAAATATACTCAACACACACACACACACACACACACACACACACACACACACACACACTCACCAGTAGGCTTAAAATGTCTATCATTGAATACTATTAATTTTATTTTACTAAAATCACGCTAGGTTATTGGAAGAAGAAGAATGAGAGCTGTAGATATTGAAATATTTGAAAGATCTAGTATTGTCCTTACACTCTCCAGATGTCTTCTGACCTTATCCTTGGAAAGGTTAAGTGAAGGAAAAACTGCCACTAATAATGTGTTATTGAAGAAAGGCCTTTAATTATTTTATATTTCCTATTTTATGTTCACATTATTTCATTAAAATATCATTTTTAACCAAGTTCAAAAAAGCCAAAGGACAATTGCTTGGCAAATATGAATGAGCTTGCTTTCCTCAGAGGGGTTAAATAAGTGAAAGAATGCTATAAAATTTGTAGTTAATGTTTCATATTCATCTATTGAATATGTTAATTCTATGTTTACATGTATGACAATTACTTTGATAAATGAATAAATTTTAATAAAACATTTTATAACCTTTGGTAGGGTTAACAATAATTTTGACAATGGCATTTATAACAACCTAATTTTATCTTAACATATTTCTTTATGTAATGCATAGAACATTTCTTTCCAGTTATTTTTACATTTATTTCTAATTAATTTCAGCTAATATTTTCAGTATGTGGAATCAGTTCTTAAAATTAGTACTAACATTCATAATATTTATAAATTATTTATAAGATTATCTTGACAAAAGTTAGAAAAAAATGTTACATTTTAATTCATATAATGAGTTTAGTTAGATTTTTAAACATTTTCTCTGGATCCAAGAAAACACAAACTGTGAGACATAACAAATGTAAATGGAATCCTTTATCAGTTTTTATTTTTTATCTAAGCTGAAGAGCTTATTGACAATACAGATGCCTTTGAAACTTTGTCTAAAAATATTAAAATTCAAGACTTTCCTAGAACACAGTAGATAACCAAATTAGATCACTATAAAATTGAGAAATCCTGTCAGCTCTACCAATAAAAAAATACTGTATTTTATGTTTTAGCAAATATGTTGTTTTTTACCAAAAACTTAAATTTATAGAAAAGCATCTAATTAAAATTCTGCAACTAAAAATAAGAATGAACACATATCACATACCCATATTCCAGTATCACACTTGTCAGAACAGCTGTGTTTTTGGCTACCATTTTGGTATGTGTCCTATAGTTCACTGCAATCTGTCATCAAATATTTCATTTTTGTACTGGCCAAACAATTCAATCAAATGAGAATACAGTAGAAACTGTTTCCCTGCAACTTTTTGTTTTTAAAAATAGCCCTGATATCTTCTATTGTATCTGGAAGGCAATATTTCTTTTATGAAGAATGGTGTAAAGAACTTTTTTCAGTCTTTTCCTTGACCTTTTTTTCTATGACATTATTATTAATTCACATTTCAAGGAACTACAGTTAGTGTTCTGCCAGTTACCATGTCTGTATATCTAAATTATGAATTCCAGAAATGGGGTTTTACTGTGCATATATGGACTCATTGGACCCACTGTGAAATGAATTTGTGGTTAAACTAAATTTGTTACCTAATTTTCATATGTACCCATCATTGAAGGTAGACTGTGACAAAAATGGACTTTCCTTCAATTCACCCACTATATCAAAAAATGGCATTACTTCCTTTTCCACGTGTACCTATCGTTACAGATTCTTTGAGTAGAGGAAGAAAATTAAAATTATCTCTACAGTATGTATTTGCTCTGGCATCAGGTCATTTCTCAGAAAGACACAGCTTCTACTTTAATCATTGGATTCTCAATCTGAAAGTTGGCTCAGGCTTGGAAAGTAGATGAGTGATTGAAATTTCCATTGGATTGGCTGACATCAACCTTCTGCTTCACCTCCTTAGCTGCTTTCTAAATATATATGTACATGTACAAAAACCCTTGTTGGAAGCATTTCTATTGCTTTCCTAAAAACTGTGATGATAGCTTATCTATTATCTTAGATTCCTACATAATAGAGTTCCTTAGTTGTTGAGTTGCTGAAAACTGGCATGGAATTTATGTTGGTCCTTATCTCTCTGCACCAGTTACATGCTACCACCTTTCCTTTGCTCTTCTAGAATTGTATGTCATCTTCAACATTCGTTTCATAACAGCAAGACTTGCTAATCTTTCTTGGCCTATAGACAACAGCTACTGATAAGCCTGTAAAAAGTGCATTCTTTATAGACTTAGTGAAACTAATGTTTTTGGGAATCCTGAAGTGCACAGTCATTCCAGCTTGTCCAATGCCTCAGTATACTGGTTCCACAAGACTCTATCATGGGAGATCTGAAAACTTGACACTACGTATGAAGCAGGAACGGTGAGAAACTACCTCTTGAACACCAAACTGAGGAAGGAAGTGGCTTTTTATTCGGCCAGGAGCTGCAGGTGGCTAGAGCGTCATTCACCGAGCTCCGAGTAGCAGCTTCTTTCCCCTTTTATAGGCTTACAATGCTGAAGGAGAAACTGAAATGAAACTATGTCATTGTCCTTTGGCTGGATGTCCGACCTTACAATCTTTTGGCTTCATTGATTTGCTAGTTCATATGTGGTGCGATCAGGAACAGACAGGGAAGGGGGCTTACAGAGACAAGACAAAGGCAGTGCACTATTAGTTGGCAGAGGGGGTTCCAGGAGGGAGCCCGGGCCGTGCAGACATGGGGGCATGACCCAGTGCGGAAGGACAAGACATGGGGCATGACCCAGTGCGGGGGGACAAGACATGGGGCATGACCCAGTGCGGGGGGACAAGACATGGGGCATGACCCAGTGTGGGGGGACAAGACATGGGGCATGACCCAGTGCGGGGGGACAAGACATGGGGCATGACCCATTTGCAAGTCTTTCAAGGCTTACAGATAGCAGAGATGCTAGGAACCAAAAAGGGAGTCATCTTCCCAGCTCTTTGGTTTTTTTTTTTTTTTTCACCCTCCTTCCCATCCAGAGGGGAGGAGGAGGTGGAGGCTGGGAAGCGGGAGGAGCGGAGGGGGCTCTCCTCTCTCTTGTAATGTGATCCATATATTTTCAAGAACCATGCCTAAAGCACACTAGGATGTTGAGATTCACTCAGGGTGGCTGGCAAAATATTAGGGAAATAGTAGAGAAAGTTATAGATTATAGTCTCAAATCTTTCAGAAGGCCGAAAGGTTTTACTGGGACAGGCTGAAGACACAGCAGGTTTATTACATTAGCATAGGGAAAAAGATAGGGACAATCAAGGCTTTCCCAGTTAAGCCTGTTTACCCCACATTCCTTTGTCTCTACTATAATTTGTTTGCTCATGTAAACTTTGTGTTGGATGACCCTCTTAGGGGAGGTTAAAGGAGAAATACCCATTAATAGTGTTTACTGTGGCCCAGAACCTAAAGCTTTTATCATTTGAAAAATCACTCTTTTAACCATGTTAATTATCTACAAGTATATTGACTTAGAACCTCTGTTATGTAATCTGTCCTGAATAAATGTGGACAGTTACAGGAAGTTATGATCAGTTAGTGGTAATCACCCTCTGAAAGCAGTTGATGACCTTACCTAGCCCACTTGAATCACTGTAATGGATGTGAGAGTGCATTCATTCATCCGTCCCTTGGTCAGGGTCTGCAGGACAGACCTCCACAGGTGGTGATTGACTTCTCAGGTGGGGTCCCTGATTTGATTGAGGTCTTAGGTGGTGACCCTGCCGTGACAACACCACACTAGAACTGATGTCAGATGCTCTTGAAATCCAGTGAGTTTGGTGTTCCCTTTAAACCCTAATACTTTATATCATCAAACTCTCTCTCATCCAGGTTTATATCCTGGTCTAGTACTTGCAAGACGTAGCCACCAGGACAGCCTTTTTCTGTTTCCTTTTGATACATATTAACCAGGTCCAGTGACTCCAACAATTAGTGATCTCTTTTCTCATGTAAAACATCCAGAACTTCTGAAGGCCACAGAAATGAACTTTACCTTCTCATCTGGTTAAGTTGCCAAGAGGGAATGTGGGAAAATATCTGCCTCAGAGGAGTCCAGTGGAAAGTCATCATGGGTCTGTTACAGTCTAAAAAATAAAAATGAACCTCTTCTTTAGGTGTAGAGGCCTCAAGGAGATCTGGTTCGTTGATGTTCCTGAATCGCTTCTCTCAGTTGTCCCTATTCCAGGTCTCTGGGTCCTATTCTTTCCCTTTATGACTCTGATTTTGACTTGCTGAGAAAAGAGTTCAATTTGAAATTCTGCACCTCTTATAATCAGATCATGGGCCAGACCGTCAGCATCAATTACTTTACCCTTCCAGGAAATTATGGTCTCCTTAAATAATTCCCTGGATACACTGGAAATTTCCTACTATGCATTCAGTTACCAATTGACAGATTTGAGTCTATCATTTTCTCGGTTAAAGGGATTAGTGATTCTAGCAACAACCGATAAATTCCATCCTCTTTGTATTAGTTTGGTGCAGAAACAATCGTGGTTTTTGCCGTTAAAAGTAATTTACTTTTTTTGCCATTACTTTTAATGGTAAAAAATAGACTATACAGAGACCTTCAATGTCCAGCATAATTTGACCCTGCATTATTTTTCTTTTATCCTATTATTCTCTCTCTTGCTTACCCTTTGAAGCCTTTGTGTAATGGAAAGCTATGATCCCAGCCCAGAAATTTGCACTTTCTTTTTCATATACGTTCAACATTCTTGCCCTAGGACACAACATCACTACCTTTGTTCTTTGATTAAATATTATCTTCTTAGTAGATATTCTCTTATAACCCTACTTAATACTGGAATAAACTCTCCAACTTCTGGAAAACTTTTCTCCTTCCCTGCCTTGGTTCTGAAGTACTTGCAAACTTATAAGTAGTTAAAATATTTACTTTGTTTAATATTTGCCCATTATCACTAAAAGTAAAAGTTCTAAGAAGAGTTCTGTGTTTGCCCCACTGCTAGAATCAGAGTCCAAAGCAATGCTGACACATAGGAAGCATCAAGTCACTATTTACTGAACAAATGAAAGAATTAATAACAGAAGTGAAATAAAAAATACTTTGTATTTTAGCAGAAATTATAATGCAGTAATTATCCAATTATTAGTGGATTTACTGATAAATATCAGAGTGATTTTAATACCATAAATTACTAATAAAATCACTCGGCTATTTATCAGTGAATCCATTAAGTAAAACTATTTGTATCTGATTAATGCCACACTATCATCAACAAAAAGGAGTGCAATGTATACATGAAAATCAACAAATATAGAGCCAGTACACTGTGGACTTCATTTTTATGATTTAAATATATTTTCTTATGGATTATCTTGTGGCGCTTCTTCAAGGACCTAGAAATAGAAATTCCATTTGACCCAGCAATCCCATTACTGGGTATATAAAGACTCATGCACATGTATATTCATTGAGGCACTGTTTACAGTAGCAAAGACTTGGAACCAATGCAAATGCCTACCAATGATAGACCACACAAGGAAAATGTGGCACATATACACCATGGAATACTATGCAGCCATAAAAAACAATGAATTTGTGTCCTTTGTAGGGATATGGATGAATCTGGAAACCATCGTTCTCAGCAAACTGACACAAGAACACAAAATCAAACACCGCATGTTCTCACTCATAGGCGGGTGTTGAACAATGAGAACACATGGACACAGGGAGGGGAGCATCACACACTGGGGTCTGTGGGCGTGCCTAGGGGAGGGACAGTGGGGGGGTAGGGATGTTGGGGAGGTATAACAGGGAAGAAATGCTGGATATAGGTGATGAGAGATGGAGGCAGCAAACCACCTTGACATGTAAGTACCTATGCAACAACCCTGCATGATCTGCACATGTACCCCAGAACCTAAAGTACAATTTAAAAAGTCAGTCTCATCTAAACACTCTCACAGAAACACCTAGAATAATGTTTCACTAAATATCTGGGCACTCCATTGTCCCGTCAAGTTGACACAAGACATTATACATCACGACATTCTTCTAATTTCCTTTATTGTGTGTAGTTTAGAAGTTGCCTTTGTGATTACCATGGGAATTGCACTAAACATTACATTTATAAACTTCAATAACATATAAAATCTCTAGCCCTATGCAGTTCTGTCTCATTTTACCCCTTATGTTCTTGTTATCAGAAATTACATATTTATATATTTTTTGCTCGATAATATATATTTCTAATTATTTTTATAAATTTAATTTTGAAATTATGTACGAAACAAAAAATTGGAGTAACAAATCAAAAAATTTATAATACTGGTTTTTATGTTTACTAATATAGTTACCTTTACTGGAGATTCTTATTCTTCATGTAACTTCAAGTTACTGTCAAGGGTTCTTTCATCTTAACTTGGAGTACTCCCTTTAACATTTCTTGTAGTGAAAGTCTAGTTGTTGTAAAACTTTTTGTCTTTTGTTTTTCTGGTACTGGTGTTTCTCATTTACTTAGTTTTTTTTCTTTAAATATGCTATACTACTTCTTTCTAGTCCCATGGTTTCTGGAGAGAAACTGTTAGTTTTTTTTTTTTTTTTATATATATTTTATTGCACTTTAGGTTCTGGGTTACCTGTGAAGAACATGCAGGATTGTTGCATAGGTACATACATAGCAATGTGGTTTGCTGCCTTCATCCCCATCACCGATATCTGGCATTTCTCCCCATGTTATCCTTCCCCAACTCCCTATGCCCCACTATCCCTCCCCTAGTTCCCCCCAACAGACCCCAGTGTGCGATGCTCCCCTCCCTGTGTCCATGTGTTCTCATTGTTCAACATCCGCCTATGAGTGAGAACATGCGGTGTTTGATTTTCTGTTCTTGTGTCAGTTTGCTGAGAATGAGATTCCCTTGTAAAGGGTGAGTCACTTCTTTATTGCTCTTTTCGATATTTTCCTTTCATCTTTGTCATTCAATGGAGTGACCATAATATGTCTCAGTATTTGTCTCTTGAGTTTTCTCTTATTTGAAGTTTATTGAATTTCTTAGGTTTGTAAGTTTATGTCTTTCAACAAATTTTGGAGGTTTTTGTCATTGTTTCTTTAAATATTCTTTCTTTTCCTCTCTTGATTTACTTTCTGGAACTCTGGTAATGTATATTTTGTCCTTCTAGATGGTATTTCACAGCTCTTTAGGTTCTATTCATTTTTGTCTGCTCTCAAAACTCAAATGTTTTTATATGCAGTTAATCAAAGATTAATCTGAAGATTTGTGTTTGTTCAGATCTGCTTTTGGGCCCCTCTAATAAAATTTTATTTAGGTAATCATATTTTATTACTAGAATTTTTGTTTTGTTTATTTTTGTAATTTTTATGTCTTTACTGATATAGTCATTATGCTTATATCACACTTTCCTTATTTCTTTAAGTCCTTTGACCATGCTTTACATAACTCTTTGAAGACATTTTAAATTTATTTTAATATATTTACTATAGTTTAAATGCTACTTTCACCTACAAAATTTATATTCAAACAACCTCCAAGATGACATTATTGGGAGATGTGACCATTTAAAGGTGACTGGATCATGAGGTTCTGCCTTTATAAAAGGGAGAAGAGACCCTTATGAAAAGTATGAAGGGAGCTGATTGGGAGAAGTTTATTCTTCGTTTGCCTTTCCATCATCTGCCATGTGAAGACACAGTGCTCTTCCCGTCCATGGATACAGTGTTCAAGGTGCAACCTTGGAAGCTGAGCTTGAATGCTCACCAAACAAGAAACCTGTCAGGACCTTCATGTTGGACTTCCCAGCTGCTAGATTGTGTTAAATAAATTTCTGTTTTTCATAAATTTTCCAGTGTTAGGTATTCTGATATAGCAGCATAAAACTGACTAAGAAAAATTGATACCAGAGAATGGGATGTTGCTATAACAAATACCAGAAAATGTTAAAGCAGATTTTGAACTGCAGAAGTTAGAAAAGTTTTTAATTGAATTATTGAGAAGCTTGTTTTGACATAAATGGAAAATGAAGGGGGATGAGGGCACAGAAAAGAGAAAACTTCAAATAAAGACTGAATCATTCTTAGATATTGTTTAAGTAGTAGAACCTTGAGGGAAATATGGATAGTAAAGACCATTCTGATGCGGTCTTATATGGCAATGAAGAATATCTCATTAGAAACTGAATGAAAGACCATCCTTGTTACAAAATGGCAATGTGCTTTGCTGAATTATATGCATATCCTAGGACTTTGTGGAAAGCAAAACTTCAGGACAATGAACGAGGATGTTTACCAGAAGAAATCTCTAAGCAGCAAAGTATTTAGAATGCTGCATGGCTTCTCTGAACTCCTTATAGTAACATTCAAGAAGAGAGAAGTGATTTATAGATAACATTTGTAATTAAAAAGAATGTTTAACATATAGATTTGGAAAATTCTCAGCCAGGCTATGTAAAGAATAATAAAGGATGTTTTGGGGGGAAAAGTAAAAGAGTGGCCAAGTGCCTGTTTGGTAAGGAGATTAATGTGGATAGAAGGAAGCTACTTGCTATTTATCAAGACATTAAGAGAACGATCTTGACAATATCTTGAAGATCTTTGAGGATACTCTTCCTATCACATCCACTGCCATCTCCAGTCTCTGCTCCCCACATTCATGCACAGTGCTCCTTAACTATCCAGCTATGTCTCAAGTAGGCCCAAGTGAGTCTAGAGCTGCACCTCTAGAAGGTACAGCCATTAACACTGGCAGAATCCATATGGTGCTAATTTTGCAAGAATGCCTGCAGGAGCTGTGGAGGCAGACTGCCTCAACCTACATTTCAAAGTATGCCTCAGAGAGCCTTGTGGATTCAGAATAGACTTGCCACAGGGGCAGAGCCACTGCACCAAGTGCTCACTAAACCTATATCTAGTAGAGCCTTGGTGGCTGGGATGCCCCCAGTACCCACTGACTGTGAAACCACCTTCATGCAATGCCACTCATAAAGCCATAAGCACCCAACTCCAGCACACAAGGGATGTGCTGTTGGCTATGCCTAACAAAGCCAAGAAGATTGTGTGCCTTCAGACCTTGGTGACTCAACTCGTAGTCCAGTGTGTTGAGGAAGTAAGCCATGGAGTCAAACATTATTCATAAACCTAAAGATTTAATTTGGTTTGCTCTGTTGGGTTTGGGGCTTTCTTAAGATCTATTGTTTCTTTCTTCTTTTCTAGTTTTTCATTTTGTAATGGGACAGTCTGTCCTGTGCCTGTTCCACCATTGAATTTTAGAGTCACAAAATTTATTTTCACAGGCTTCTCAGTTCTAGAGGGAATTTGCCTCAAGATAAATCTTATTTTAAGTTTTACCAATATCTGAATACATGAGGCTCTATATTTTAGAATTTTATGTTGGTACAAAAATGAGTTAACATTTGAGATGAAAAGAATGTATTTTTTTATTTGAGAAGGACCGGATTTGGGGGGGACCAGGGACAGAGCACTATGGTTTGAATGCTTTTTGTCACCTCCAAAATTCACTTTGAAAGATAATTGGGAGGTGTGGCCTGGAGAGGTGACTGAGTCACAAGGGCTCCACCTTTATGAATGGTATTAGGGGCCTTTATATAATAAAGGAGTTTATTCTTTTGCCCTCCCATTTTACGCCATATGAAGACACAGCATTCCTCTCCTCTAGAAGATGAGGTATTAAAGGTGCCGTCTTGGAAGCAATGACTGGAAACAGGGACCCTCGCTGGACAATGAACCAGATGGTGACTTGATCTTAGACTTCCTAGCCTCTATAACTTTGAAAAATACATTTCTGTAGTTTATAAACCACCCAGTCTCAGGTATTCTGTTATAGCAGCACAAAATGGACCAAGCAATCTCTGTCTATTTAATCTAATGTCTGGGTTCCTCAGACACAGTTCATGTTGATTTACTTTGTTCCATTAAGTGACACAGAGTTGTGTATTTCTTTGCATGCCCTGTGGTTACTTGTTAAAACAGCACATTTGAATATTAAAATGTGATAACTCTAGAAATAGGGTTCTTTGCTTTTCCCTAGGTGTGGTTTTTGTTTGTTTGTTTTATGTTGAGGGCTGTAGTAATCTATTTGTCTAGTAACTTTTTTCAACTATATTGCCCAGCTTGTATTCATTGCTGTGTGTTGGTTACTGAAGCCTTTTTTCCTTAGTTGTATTCATGCAGTATTTCAATATATATTTCTTTGAACACAAGGAGATAGAAAACAAACAATCAAAACTTGCGTATCTTACTTTTTGTCAGTGCTACAGATCTCCTTCAACACTTTTAGCCAGATTTGCACTGAGCCTAGAGATTGGCCAAAGGTGAAAGCCTCTGATCATCCCAAAACATTTTGAACTGCATCTTATCCTCATTATGTGTATGGCTTTCTAAGTTCCACCATCTACATAGGTGACTTTGAAGACTCTAATTTCCTAAAGAACTGTCTTGCAGTTTTTCATTCCTGATTTTAGGAATTCTATTGGATATCTCAGTCATGATATTTTTTGCCAATACATCTATGGCTTGTTATTCACCAGTGTTTTCAAAAATGCCTACTGCTTTTTTGGCCTTAGGTGAGTTCAGTGAAATAGAGATGAGTACATTTTATTAGGCCTTCAGGTTGTCTTCAGGTATGTAAGAACAGATAATTTATGAATCAGGCATGCTCTTTTTTTTTTTTTTTTTTTTTTTTTTTTTTTTTTTTTTTTTTTTTCCCTGAATCAAAGGACCAGGATGGCACCCTAGCAACATGGACACTTGTCTTCAGGACTAGGACTGCAACCCAACTGGGAAAAGGGTGTGACAAGAGCAAGTAACAATGCCACAGATCTTCCCTCCCATTTTAAAGTTGGCTTTTTCTTGATTCAGTGTTCACTTGGTTGCTATAAATCTTTGACTGTTTTTCAGAGTTCAGACAAAGTTTATTCTGACAGTAGTTCATTGTTTTTTACTGTTTTAGTTTTCAGAAAAAGAGCTTAGAGCTGCCTACTCCGCCATTTTTTTTTTTAATAACTTCTGTGCCTGTCATATTTTATCCTCACTTAGAAATATTTCAAAATGCTACACGGGGGGGAAAAAGCAATCTTTCCTCAAAATCTCTGCCTTTTAGATGTTCAACAGGCCTGGGAATACATGTGACCTTCACTGTGACAGGAATAAATCTATCTTTCTAAGAAAATCATTGGGTTTCTCTACATTTCTATGTTGGTAGATATTTCCCAGATATAAAGTAGAGGCAGAATTCACAAAAAAGTCATTTGCAATTGTCACAAAAATATTATTTTGCTATAGTAAATATTAGAATTAGGGAAATAGTATAATTGTACATGTTATACATATATTGCATTAAATACAACACACCCTCTAAGAAAAAAAAAGAAACAGAAACATCTTTAAATTTAAAGTTACTGATTATTTTCAAAGAGTTTGAGTATTTCTCTTTGTAGCAATTGCGAATGAGTGTTCACTCATGATTTAGCTCTCTGTTTGTCTGTTATTGTTGTATAGGAATGCTTGTGATTTTTGCACATTGATTTTGTCTCCTGAGACTGTGCTGAAGTTGCTTATCAGCTTAAGGAGATTTTGGGCTGAGACAATGGGGTCTTCTAAATACACAATCATGTTATCTACAAATAGAGACAATTTGACTTCCTCCTTTCCTAATTGAATACCTTTTATTTCTTTTTCTTGCCTGATTGCCCTGTCCAGAACTTCCAATAGTATATTGAACAGAAGTGGTGAGGGAAGGCATCCTTGTCTTGTGTGAGTTTTCAAAGGGAATGCTTCCAGTTTTTGCCCATGATATTGGCTGTGAGATTGTCATAAATAGCTCTTATTATTTTGAGATACATTCCATTGATCCATAGTTTACTGAGAGTTTTTAGCATAAACTCTGTTGAATTTTGTTGAAGGCCTTCTCTGCATCTATTGAGATAATCATGTGTTTTTTGTCTTTGGTTCTGTTTATGTGATGGATTACATTTATGGATTTGTGTATGTTGAACCAGCCTTCCAATTATGTGGTCAATTTTAGAACAAATGCATTGTGGTGCTAAGAAGAATGTATATTCTGTGGATTTGGGGTGGGAAGTTCTGTAGATGTCTATTAGGTCCACTTGGTCCAGATTTGAGTTCAATTCCTGGATATCCTTGTTAATTTTCTGTCCTGTTGATCTGTCTAATATTGACAGTGGGGTGTTAAAGTCTCTCACTATTATTGTGTGGGAGACTAAGTCTCTTTGTAGGTCATTAAGAACTTGCTTTATGTATCTGGGTGCTCCTGTATTGGGTGCATGTATATTTAGGATAGTTAACTCTTCCTGTTGCATTTATTTCTTTTCCATTATGTAATGACCTATTTTGCCTCTTTTGATCTTTGTTGGTTTAACGCCTATTTTATCAGAACAGGATTGCAAACCCTGCTTTTTTTAGCTTTCCATTTGCTTGGTAAATCCTCCTCTATCCCTCTGTTTTGATCCTATGTATTTCTTTACATGTGAGATGTGTCTCCTGAATACAGCAAACAGATGGGTCTTGTCTCTGTATCCAATTTGCCAGTCTGTGTCTTTTAATTGGGGCATTTAGCCCATTTACATTTAAGGTTAATATTGTTATGTATGAATTTGATTCTGCCATTTTGATGCTAGCTGATTGTTTTACTCTTTCGTTGATGCAGTTTCTTCATTATGTCTATGGTCTTTACAATTTGGTATGTTTTTGCAGTGGCTGGTACTGGTTTTCTTTTTCATGTTTAGTGCTTCCTTCAGGAGCTTTTGTAAGGCAGGCCTGGTGGTGACAAAATCTCAGCATTTGCTTGACCTAGGAATACAACTAACAAGGGTTATGAAGGACCTTTTCAGGGAGAACTACAAACCGCTGCTCAATGAAATAAGAGAGGATCCAAATAGATGGAAAAACATTCTATGTTCATGGTAAGAAATAATCAATATTGTGAAAATGGCCATACTTCCCAAAGTAATTTATAGATTCAGTGCTGTCCCCATCAAGCTACCATTGACTTTCTTCACAGAATTGGAAAAAAAAAAAAAAAAAAACCAACCTTAAATTTCATATGGAACCAAAAAAGAGCCTGTATAGCCGAGACAAACCTAAGCAAAAAAA
>PVKP010001985.1:0-63428 GCA_004027715.1 Plecturocebus donacophilus | reverse complement strand
CCTGACAAAAGCAATGGGGAAAGGATTTCATATTTAATAAATGGTGTTGGGAAAACTGACTAGCCATATGCAGAAAGCAGAAACTGGATTCCTTCCTTACACCTTATACTAAAATAAACTCCAGATGGATTAAAGATTTAAACATAAGACCTAACATCAAAAAAAAAACAAAGAAGAAAACCTAGGCAATACCATTCAGGACATAGGCATAGGCAAGGACTTCATGACTAAAACACCAAAAGCAATGGCAACAAAAGCCAAGATGGACAAATGGGATTTAATTAAACTTAAGAGCTTCTGCACAGCAAAAGAAACTATCATTAGAGTGAACTGGCAACCAACAGAATGAGAAAAAATTTTTGTAATCTACCTATCCAACATAGGACTAATATCCAGAATCTACAAAGAACTTAAACAAATTTACAAGAAAAAAACAACTCCATCAAAAAATGGGTGAAGGATATGAAAAGACACTTCTCAAATAAAGACACTTATGCAGCCAACAAACATATGAAAAAAAGCTCATCATCACTGGTCACTAGACAAATGCAAATCAAAACCACATTGAGATACCATCTCATCCAAGTTAGAATGGCAATCATTAAAAAATCCGGAGTCAACAGATGCTGGAAAGGATGTGGAGAAATAGGAATGCTTTTACACTGTTGGTGGGAGTGTAAACCAGTTCAACCATTGTGGAAAGCCAAGTGAAGATTACTCAAGGATCTAGAAATAGAAATTCCATTTGATTCAGCAATCCCATTACTGGGTATATACTCAAAAGATTATAAATCATTCTATTATAAAGACACATGCACATGTATGTTTATTTTGGCACTGTTCACAATAGCAAAGACTTGAAACGAACCCAAATGCCCATCAACAATAGACTGGATAAAGAAAATGTGGCATATATACATTATAGAATACTATGCAGCCATAGAAAAGGATGAGTTCATGTCCTTTGCAGGGACATGGCTAAAGTTGGAAATCATCACTTTCAGCAAACTGACACAAGAACAGAAAACCAAACACCAGACATTCTCACTCATAAGTGGATGTTGAAAAATGAGAACACATGGACACAGGGAGGGGAACATAATATACCAGGGCCTGTTGGGCATGAGGGGGCTAGGGGAGGGATAGCAGGGGGTAGGGGTATAGGGGAGGGATTACATTAAGAGAAATACCTAATGTAGATGATGGAGTGATGGATGCAGTAAATGACCATTGCACATGTATACCTATGTAACAAACCTGCAAGTCCTGCACATGTACCCCAGAACTTAAATTATAATGCTAAATAAATTTAAAAAGGAGTTTGTGGCTCGGATAAGGCCTAACTGTCATTGTCGTTTTAAAAATCCTATTTTAAAGCAGGAAGAAAGCCTAATGTGAGAGAAATGTTTTCTGAGATAATACCGTCTAGTGAACTCTGTTTTATATCTACATGCAAGTTTATTGAAAACAATTCATCTTTTAACTCGTACCCTTAAGACTCTAATAATTTTTTTTGTAAATGATGAACAATTTAGGCATATTATTGTAAGCATCTTAATATGTGATTATTTCTGGCTATCTTTAATTTTTCATATATATATAGAGAGAGAGAGAAAGAGAGAGAGAGAGAGAGAGAGAGACAGGATCTTACTTGGTTGTGCAGTCTGTAGTGGAGTGATGTCATCATGGCTCAATGCAGCTTGACCTCCTAAGTTCAAACAATTCTCCCACCTCAGCCTCCTGAGTATCTGGGAATAAAGGTACATGCCATCACATCCAGCTAAGTCTTATATTTTTTGTGGACACAGGATCTTCCTATGTTGCACAGCCTGGCCTTAAACCCTTGTGCTCATGCAATCCTCCCATTTTTGTCCTCTTAAAGTGTTGGGATTACAGGCATTAGCCACTGCTCCTAGCTTTATCTTTAATTTTATAGAAGGCAATAAAATGAACAGGAAAATGGATGATACCATTCTTATTTTTAAATTGATTCTTCTTTTATTTATCTAATTAACAAGCAGAAATACAAAAATTTATTGTCAGCCACTTTGTTAGAAAAATATTCATATTTCCTCCTTTTAAATAAGGTAAATAGATAACAAGGAAGAAAGAGAATCATCTTTAAATAAAAATTATATAAGTTGACTGCATTTGAGGTTTTATATACTTAGCATAATTAAAATGTTATATGAATATCCTCATAAGGCAGGTTCTTTTCACCACTTGAGGTGTCCCAGGGAGCCATTTAGGAATTTCTGGAAGGTAAATTTCAATTATGAGGCTCAGTTGGACCATTTAGTTTTAGTTTTCTGAAGCATGGTTTAGTTAAATGGTTTCCTAAGGGCCTGATGAATTTAAAAAATGTTTTACAACTTTCTGTAGTGTCAAAAATATCTTTAGAGAGAATCTTAAACACAAAAATTACCTAAAATAAAGTAAACTGATTTTGCATTTTCAAGTTATAATATCCTCCTCAAAGTTTTTTTCCTTTTTTTTTTTTTTTTGAGAAAACTGGTTACCATTTTGAGCATAATTATATTTTATATTTAAATCAAATTTCAGAATTTGATTCTTTTGAAATGAATAATTCTAATAGTCTTTAAAACCACTCTCAGTCCCTTTTTCTGCATACTTTAAGAATCTTGAGGATTTCCTTGAACTTATTACAAAATGTCAGAATTTAATTTTTTCCTAGAGCTTAGATGGTTTCCACTGCCTTATTAAAATGTGTTTTATGGTATTTATAAAATGATGAATCAGAATTAATGAATGTTGGCAGATGAATCACTAAATGAAGAGGAACATAAGGTAGTGGTTAATGTAGTAAGGTAGTGAGGATTCAAATCTAACCTCTTCCTCTTACAAGCTTTATGATTTGTTATTTAGCCAATTTGTATCTCAGTTTTGTTAACTACAAATATGACTATTGATATGGTTTGGCTGTGTCTCTACCCAAATTACATCCTAAATTGTAGCTCCCATGATTTCCACTTGTTGTGGGAGGGACCCAGTGGGCAATTAGTGAATCATAGGGGTGAGTTTTTTCTCACGCTGTTTTCACGATAGTGAATAAGTATCACAAGATCTGATGGTTTTATAAGGGAGAGTGCTCTCTTTGCCTGCTGCTTCAGGTGGTCATAAGGACCTTTAAAGTTTGTTATATACAGTAATCTATGGAAAGGATTGCCAGTTCTATGGTTGAAAACCCCAACTGGAAGAACATCATAAAAGTCTGAAAGGATTGCACTGTTGGACATGCCATTACTATTATAGAAAGAGCCCTGAAAGTAATCAAGCCTAAAAAAAATAAATTCCTGCTAGAGAAAACTATGTTCACATGTCAACTTCACAGAATTTAAAAAATGCCAATCAAGGAAATCATGAAAGATATGAATATGACAAAAATAATGGGGTTTGGTAAAGAATTGTATCATATGGGTCATGGAGAAATTAAAGAGCTACTAGTTACTACACCAGAGAAATTAACAGAAGAGGACTTTGTGAAGATGAGTGCTTCGGAACCAGTGCCAGACAGTGAGAAAGAAGACATAGAAATAGCCAGAAAATAAATTGATCTTAGGCAATTTGGCAGTAGGGTTCCAATTACTCAAGACTGCCTTTGACACCTTCTATGAAATGGTGGCACTGAAACTAAAGCAAATGACAAAAGAAGAATTAGTATGATAGAGAAATATTTCAGAAAAATACAAAAGCAAAAAGTCAAGCAAAAATCACAATGTATTTCCAGAAAGTTACAGCAGGTGTGCCTGCCTCTTTTGCCTCTCCTTCCACCTCCTCGACCTCTTCTCTCTGCCCTGAGAAAGCCTCCTCTTCTTCTTCTTCTTCCTCAGCCTACTCAACATGAAGACCAAGAGGACGAAGACCTTTACTTTCATCCACTTTGGCTTAATGATCAGTAAACATATTTTCTCTCTTATGTTTTCTTAATAACATTTTCTTTTCTCTACCTTACTTTATTGAAAAAATAGAAGATATGATACATATAACATACAAAATATGTGTTGATTGTTTATGTTATCAGTAAGGATTTCAGTCAACAGTAGGTCTTTAGTAGCTACATTTTGGGGGAATCAAAAGTTATACATGGATTTTTGACTGTGTAGGGGGGCTGTACCGAAACCTCCTTACATTGTTCAAGAGTCAAATACACACAGACAAACATAGTTCTCTTTTTCTAATTATATAAATGATTTTCATATTTATTTTCATGTGTGATTGATTGTATTAAAATGTATATTATTGAAAGCATTATACATATCTTTAAACTATGTAAAAATAATGAAGCTTTAAAAGTATTATATAAATGTTAAAGGCATTTACATCTAAAACTAGAGATTCTGAGAGTAAATTAACACACTTTAACACTGTAGGACTTACTCTGTGAAATATCAATATTATGAAAGTATCAAGAAAGATTTGAAATATAAAAGTGTATTTAAGATAATTTACAGATAACATATGGGTTGAATACCACATTCCATATCTTATATCCCAAATATAAATATTATTTTAAAATAATGAAAGAGGATTAATATATCAATAACAAATACATATGAAAAATTTAAATATATATGTCTTAGACAGTATGGTCTGCAATTCCTGAGGTCGAAGATGGTGGAATAAGGGCTAGGAGATGGATTAACTTGAATTACAAAACGTTGTCAGAAAGTGGGATGTTTAAAGGAGAGATTTCCAAAAACATTGCAATTTTTATTGTTGAATATGTCTAGGTTTTAGACATATTAATTATAGACATAGTATATTAATATACTAGGGCTATCACAGAGGACCACAGATTGAGTGGCTTAAACAGTAGAAATGTATTTTGTCACAGTTATGTAAATTGAAAGTTTGAAGTCACAATGTCAGCAGGGTTGGTTTCTTCTGGGGACCTCTGTCCTTGGTTTGGAGATGTTGATCTTTGCTAATATCCTCACCTGGTTATCCCTCCGTGTGTATCTTTGTCCTAATCTTCTCTTCTCATATTAAAAAAACACATTCATAATAGATTAGGGCCCACACATATGACCTCATTTTAGGTTAGTTTTTAATTTAATTTAATTTTATTTTATTTTTCTGGGTACATAGTGGGTGTGTATATCTACAGAGTATGTGAGATATTTTGAAACAGGCGTGTTTCAAAACTATGCAATGCATAGTAATCCCATTAGGGTAAATGTGGTATTCATTTCCTCAAGAATTTTTCTTTCCTTGTGTTAAAACAATCCAATTACAGTTTTATAGTTTGATGTCTTAGATTTAAGTCCTTATCCATTTTGATTTGACTTTTGTATATGGCAAGACATATTGGTCCAGTTTCATTCTTCTTCATATAGATATTCTTTTTATCCAGCCCTGTTTATTCTTCAATAAATTTCATTTCCACAATATATGTTCTTGGCACCATTGTCAAAAATGTCTTAGCTCTAGATTTATGGATTTGTTTTTTGATTCTCTATTCTGTTCCACTAGTCTATGTTTCTGTTTTTTTTAATGCCAATAATATGTTATTTGGGTTACTACAGGTTTGTAATATAGTTTGAAGTTAGGTAATTCATTTTCTCCAGTTTTGTTCTTTTTGCTCATGATAGCTTTGGCTATTCTGGGTCTTTTGTGGTTCAATATCAATCATAGGACTTTTTTTTTTTTAACTTATATGAAGAATTTTATCAGTCTTCAGATAGGAATTGCTTCGAATCTGTAGATTGCTTAGGATAATGATATGGTTTGCTGTGTCCCTACCCAAATCTCATCTTGAATTGTAAATCCCACAATTCCCATGTGTTCTGGGAGGAACCTGATGGGTAGTGATTGAATTATGGTGGCACACTTTTTTTTCTGCACTGTTCTCATGATAGTGAATGAGTCTCATGAGAGCTCATGGTTTTAAAAATGGAAGTTTCCCTGCACAAGCTCTCTCTTTGTTTGCTGCCACTCATGCAAGATGTTATTTGCTCCTCCTTGCCTTCTGCCATGATTGTGAGGTCTCCCCAGCCATGTGGAATTTTAAGTGTATTAAACCTCTTTTTCTTCCCAGCTCAGGCTATATCTTTATCAGCACCATGAAAATGGACTAATACAAGTAGTATGAACATTTTAATGATGTTGATTCTTCCAGTCCATGTACACAAAATATATTTATATTTTTGTGTGTCCTCTTCAATTTATTTCATAAATATTTTATAGTTTTAATTTTAGAGATCTTTCACTTTGGGTAATTGCTAGATATTTTATTTGTACTTATTGAAAATAAGATTATTTTCTTGTCTTTTTCAGTTTGTTGTTTCAGTATGATTTCGTATGTTAATTTTGTATCCTGCAACATTATTGAATTTGTTTATCAGTTTTAATAGTTGTTTTTTTATGGAGTTGTTAGGTTTTTTCCATAGATACGACCATGTCTACTGCAACAAAAGATAATTTGACTTCTTTCATTCCAATTTGGATTCACTTTATGTCTTTCTCTTGTTTGATTGCTCTAGCTTGTATGTTCTTTCCATAGCAAGTTTTCCAAGGTTTTTACCAGGAAGGAATGATGATTTTTATCAAATGCTTTTTCAGCATCAATTGAAATGATCATATGGATTTTGTCCTTCATTCTGTAGTTAGGACATACCAGATTGATTAATTTGCATATGGTGAACCATCTTTGCATCCCATGGATAAATCCCACTTGATTAAGATGAAAAATCTTTTAAATTTGTGGTTGAATCTGGTTTGCTAGTATTTTGTTGAAAATTTTTGTACCAATGATCTTCAGGAATACTGGCCTGTAGTTTTCTTTTTTTGATGTATTTTTCTGCATTTTAATACTGGCCTTGCAGAATGAGTTTGAAAGTATCCCCTCCTCTTCCATTTTTTAGAATAGCTTGAGTAGAATTGATATTAGTTGTTCTTTAAATGTATGGCAAAATTCAGTAGTGAAACCATTGGGTCCTGAGCTTTTATTTAGTGGGAGACTTCATATCTCTGATCTTGCTCCCTATTAGTGGTCTGTTCAGGTTTCAGATTTATTTATGGTATAATCTTGGTAGGTTATATGTGTATAGGAGTTTATCCATTTCTTCTAGGTTTTCCAATTGATTGGCATATAGTTGTTCATACAAAACTCTAATAATCCTTTCAATTTCTGTGGTATAAATTGTAATCTTTGGTTTTTTCATCTATGATTTCATGTGTTTAGATCTTCTATTTTTAATTCTCAGTTTGGCTAAAATTTTGTAAATTTTCTTTATTTTTCAAAAAAACAACTTGTTTCATTGATCTTTTGTATTATTTTCTTTCAATTTTATTTATGTTCTTTCTGATCTTTATTATTTATCTTCTATTAATTTTGCATTTGGTTTGATATTGATTTTCTAGTTCTTTAAGGTAAATTGTTAGACTATTTAAAGATCTTCTACTTTCTTATGTAGACACTTGTAGCTACAAACTTTTCTCTGAGTACTGCTTTTTCAGTATCCCATAGATTTTGGTATGTTGTGTTTCCATTATCATTTGTTTCCAGAATTTAAAAAATTTTATTCTTTTTGAGACAGAGTCTTGCTCCATCGCCAGGCGCAAGGCTGGAGTGCAGTGGTGCAATCTTGGCTCACTGCAATCTCCGCCTCCTGGGTTCAAGCAATTTTCCTGCCTCAGCCTCTGAGTAGCTGGGACTACAGGCACGTGCCACCACGCCCAGCCAATTTTTATATTTTTTTAGTAGAGATGGGGTTTCACCATGTTGGCCAGGATGGTCTCGATCTCTTGACCTCATGATCCGCCCGCCTCGACCTCCCAAAGTGCTGAGATTACAGGCGTGAGCCACTGGGCCTGGCCAAAAATTTTATTCTTAATCTCCTCATTGATCCACTGGTCATTCAGGGGCATATTTCCTAATTTCCATATGTTTGTATAGCTTCCTAAATCTTTCCTATTATTGATTTCTAGTTTTATACCATTGTGGTAAGAGAAGATAATTGATAAAATTTCAATTTTTTTAATATTTTAAGACTTGCTGTGGTGCTTAATATATGTACTATATAAAAATAATCCATGTGCTGAGGGAAAGAATGTGTATTCTGCAGTCATAAAATAAAATGTTCTATAAATATCTATTACATTCACTTGTTGTGTAGTGGAGATTAAGTTAAACATTTCTTTGTGTGCATTCTGCCTTAATGATCTGTCTCATGCTGAAAGTGGGATGTTAAAGTCTCCAGTTATTATTGCATTTGGGTCTTTCTCTTCCTTTAGTTCTAATAATATTTGCACTATGTACCTGGGTGCTTCAGTTTTGAGTGTGTAAATTTTTATGATTGGTATATCCTGTTGTTGAATTGAACCATTTTCATTATGTACCAACCTTCTTTGTTTTTTTAAATTATTATTATTTTGTCTGAAATTTCTTTTGTTTGAAAAAGTATGACTATTCCTGTTCCTTTTCAGTTTCAATTGCATGGAATATCTTTTTCCATCCCTTCATTTTTACTCAATATATGTCTTTATAGGTGAAGGGTATTTCTTGTAGGTAACAGATCATTGGATCTTTTTTTGTTTATCCATTCTTTCACTGTATCTTTTAATTTGAGAGCATAGTTCATTTACATTCTATACTATTATTGATAAATAAGGGCTTACTTCTGTCATTTTAAAGTTTGTTTCCTGGTCTTCTATTTCTTATTCACTTTCTTCCTGTATTTTTTTTTTTTAGTAGAGGTCATTTTCTCTGGTTGTATGTTTTAATTTTGGCTTTTTAATTTTCTATTCTATTGTGTTTTTTGATTTGAGTTTACCATGAGGCATTGGAATACTATCTTATTGGCAGTTAGCATGTGGTGAATGCCTTCAGGCATGAGACTCTCCCTGCAGTTCAGTGGGCTCCTCTCTGGCCCAGGGCAGGTCCAGAAATGCTGCTAAAGAGCCAAGGCCTGGCATCAGGCCTATTGCTTAGTGCTCTACTCCACCTAAACCACATGACAAAGTCCACTGTACTCTTCTCTGCTTTTCTCAAGCAGACTGGGTCTCTTCCCTTAGCCACCGCAGGTGAGAATGTGCCAGGTCTCACCTGAAACCAGCACATCTCTGAGTCTCACCAAGGTCCATGACAAGTACTGTGGGGCTATCACTGTTGACTTTTTAGGGCCCAAGAGCTCTTTAGGCACCAGGGGCTGAATTCTGTCAGGACTGGGTCCTCTTCAAGGCAGTGGTTTTGCATGTGGCCCAGGGTGGTTCTAGAAATGTCCATAGGTTAGGGAGCAAAATTGAGGCCTTTCTGATGCCCTGTTTTACTGTGGCTGAACTAGTATTCAAGTTGCAAGACAAAGTCCTCTTTTACTTTTCCCTCTCTTTGCCTCAAACCAAAGGAAGTATTGTGTCCCAGAGCTATGAGCTGCATTGCCTGGAGTTGGGGAGGGCTGACATAAGCATTCCCTTGGTTGCCCAGGTCACAGGCCCCACAAATGTATTGGCTCCAAAGCCAGCACAGCACCAGAACTTGACCAGGAATTGCAGTCTTTGTGGCTTAGACTGTCTTTCAAGTTTACTTAGGACCCGAGAGCCCTTTAGCTCATAGTGACAAGACTTGCTAGAACTCAGGTTCTGACCACTGGGATTCCCCTCTGGCTTGGACTAGTCTATTTATCCCTTCCATGAGCACTTCCATGAGCAATTCCCCTCTGGCTTGGACTAGTCTAAATGCCCCTTCCATGGGCACTTCCTTGTGCACTGTGTTCTGCCTGGTGTTGCTTTCTGCTTTGACAGGCATCACTGAGGTTTAATGAAAAGTTCCACAATTACTGTGTTGTCTCTTCCCAAAGCACATAGAATTTGTCTCTGTGTTATGGGGCCACTGCTAGGAGACCAGAGAGGGGTGGCATCTACTATTCAAGATTGTCATTCCTACCTTTTACAGCGCTTCTTCCAGTGATATAAAGTTAAAACCAGTTAAAATCAGGTGATCACTCCTGAAGTCATAGAGACCATGTCTCCACAGAAAATTTAAGAAGTAGCTGCGCATGGTGGTGCAGGCCTGTAATTCCAGCTATTTGGGAGGCTGAGGAGAGAGGATAACCCAATCCTAGGAGATAGAGGCTGCAGTAAGCCATGATTGTGCCACTGTACTCCAACAAGGGTGACAAAGCAAGACCCTATCTCAATAAGAAACAACAAGTAGAGACCAGCCTGACCAACATGGAGAAACACTGTCTCTACTGCAAATACAAAATTAGCCTGGCATGGTGGTGCATGCCTGTAATCCCAGCTACTGGGGAGGTTAAGGCAGGAGAATCACCTGAACCTGGTGCCATTGCACTCCAGCCTGGGCAACAAGAGCAAAGAAACTCTGTAAAAAAAAAAAAAAAAAAAAAAAGAGAGAGAGAGAGGGAGAGAAACAACAAACAAAAAAACCCTAAAAACTCAAGAATGGGTTAAATACCAACTACTATATGCTATTCTGTTGTAGGTGCCTAAATGGACCCAGACAGAATGTTTAAAAACTGACTTACATAATTTCCTAATATTCACTCTTGTGAACCACCAATATTGATTAGTTTCAAGGCACACTAGGGCCCAGCTGTGCATCCTCCTGTTGTGTTTCTGCCACCTCTCCAGCTATCATGGAGCAGGCTTGGCTCCATGTATACACAATGCCAGCTTGACCTCAACTTCTTACTATTCTCTTTTCCTCATATTATAATCTCTTCTAGGACCTCAGGGTTTAGAAATCAAAAGTCAGAAAAGCAAGTGCATGCAGAAAACTCCTATAGTCCTGTAGTACCAACCTATCTTGACACAACAGAGCACTTTGTCTGTGCTTTAAGACTCCACATTAAGAGGGGAAAATTATACTGTTAATGTAGCAGCCATTTATCTATGAGACAATGAGAGTAATTTGGGGATTAGAGGTCTTTTGATACAGAGTTTCTTGTTCTGATGTTTATTTTTTCAGCATTTATAAACCATTATCCTATTTACTAAAGAGCAAATGACCAGTCTCTGGCATTGGTGTTAAGTGCTAAAAGCACAAACAGAAAGTGAATGAGTATAACAATTAAAGGCCAGAAAAAAACAAATACCATAGGCATCCCAGTTACTTTTTGTTTTTTGACCAAATGGCAGATTTCTGTGCTGATTATTATGTGCATCTGGACAGCTACGGACCTTAATGATCTAAGGTAGACCTGCCAGCATGGAGAAAAATAAGGGCTTTCAAAAATGGAAATGATAAAGCACCTTTCTCATTCATCTTCAGTGGTGACAGAAAGGGAGGCTACAGAAATTATAAGCAGCAATAGTAACATGCAAAATAATCATCCTTTTACATAATCTATCTGTAATTTATTCAGACTCCATTCTCTCTCTCTCATTCCCAAACATGCATCTTCCTTAATATTCACTTGGAATATTTCTCTCCTCTCTTCTATTTACCTACTTGCCCATGGGAATTATATTTGGAAAATATGACTCCCATTTATTTTCTACATATTTAAAAATTTTATCACTTTTATTATTTTCTAATTGTGAAGAACATTATGTATGAACAGGGAGATATACATATAAAATTTTATTTCCAATACAAAATGTAAAGAATTTATGAACACAAAACACGTGCCAATTGGGGGTTATCCCAATAAAAAGGTAAATTTAATTTAATTTCTCATTTCTTCAATTGCTTCATCTCACAAAAGAAAAACAAAAACCCAGAAAAACAAACAGGAGTTTGACTTTCACTGTTCACTGCTTCCTACTTTCAAATAATATATTTGTTTGATTACACACACGCACACACACACACACACACACACACATATGTGTTTATTTATACATTCATTCACAACCCTATCAGTCAAATGTAATAAACTGGGTCACATAATACAGTTCATAGGAACAAAAGAAATCAGTGGGTGGATAGGGATGGAGTGAGAGAGAGAGAGGAAAATAGCTCAAATTGATGGAGTTTGAACCAGAATGCTAGTTAGGAATGAAATCCTGTTACCAAACAGGACATACTCCATCAATGTAGCTTAGCTTCAAGTCCTTTTATTGTTTCATCATCTAATGAATCCTGTCACCATACTTTGGCTCCTGTCATAAGGCAAATCATTTGATAAGCCTATTTAATAGCCATCACATCTATTCAAGCAAAGTCTTCTATAATCATATTTGGAAGTTTTGAGGATTACTTTGAAATTCAAAATTGCATCTTAAAATTTCTAGTGATATCCATTTATCTTTTAAATTATAGATTATTCCCATCAAAGTCTGTTTTCTTAAATTTTATAAATTACTTAATTAATGTTCTACTCATTATATATCCTCTTAAAAATATATAAACAAGCTGGGGGAAATAATGTATTTTTAAGGAATTAGAAACTCCAAGAGTGATAGAGTAAATAATTTATCAAACTCTGAATATCCAAATTAAGGGAAGCAAAAAAAAATTAAATACAAGTGGAAACAAGTTCTTATTTCTGAAAATATTTATGGGTCATGGCGGCACTTCATCCCTGCCTCCCAACACTGACTTTCCACGTTGCCCTTGTATGTACTCAAGGCTAGCTGTCATTCTTTGCCTGGTGGTCAAAACTAAAGCTTTTGTTCCAGTCATGAGAGTTCTTGAAATTTGGCTATCAGCATATACCATTTAGCTAATTCATTTAATGAGTGAAGTATTTTACATGGATTATCTCACTTTTACCTCAAAATAGCCCAATAAGGTAAATATTAGTTACACAAAAATCTTGGAAATATTTATACATACACTTTTCATATGACAACTATTCTCTATTTTCATAGGTGATATGGTTTGGCTGTGTCCCCACTCAAATCTCATTTTGAATTGTAACCCTCACAAGTCCCATGTGTCATGAGAGGGACCCAAAATCAGGGGAGTGGGTCTTTCTCATACTGTTTTCATGATAGTAAATAAGTCTTACAAGTCCGATGGTTTTATAAAGAGGAGATCCTTGCAAAAATTCCCTCTCTTTGCCTACTGCCATCCACGTAAGAGGCCTCCCTAGCTGTGTGGAACTGTGAGTCAATTAAACCTCTTTCTTTTCTAAATTATCCAGTCTAAATTATCTAGTCAGCAGCATAAAAACAGACTATTACAATAGGTATGTTCTTATTAATATAGTAATACAACATATATTGGTAAATAAGTTTTCTCTTTAAATATTGTCATTTAGATAAGTAAAAATAATATGTAATGTTAAATAATTTTAACATGTTTATTTTCATGTGGAGCACCTAATGCATTACTTTCATAGAAATAAAAAATAATTTAAATTTAAATTCCTATTGTGATCTAAAATTATGTGGAAAAATAACCCATCAAATCTGAATACATTAATTAACAGCATCATAACATCTAATATAATAATCTGAAGACGATAAGTCTGAGAAGTTATGGGATATGTTAATTGATCTGAAATTATCTGTTCATTATTATACTACATCTTTGACAGCTTAACGTGTAAATCTTCATAATGATAATGAAGCATATAACAGTACACTATACATAAAGATATGGTTTGACAAAACTCAAGGTGTTTACTCATAAGATACCAAAGCTTGACTACATTTTTGAATATAGTTTAGAAAATTATATTCAACTCCATGTTTATCAGTAATTGAAGCTGTGTTTTTTAACTAATCTAAAATGTGAGTATGCCTCTAAGAGCACATATATTTATGATTTTTCTAATATTTATACATGCCTACATTTGAATATTCAAATAGTTGTTTGAATATAATTTGATAATATTGTGCAATGTCTAAGAGTAATTATTGAAAGAATCTTTTAAAATAATTTTACAAAAATATTTGAAATATAATCAGTGTGAAAGAGCTATTATTAATAACTTCTCAGATTTTAAAAATGTTTTGAATATTTGTTACACTTGAATGTATTCTATACCTGCAATAAATCAGTGTGATTATTCTTTTTGCTTAGGATTGTCTTGGCTATGCGGGCTGTCTTTTGATTTCATATGAAATATAAGGTGGTTTTTCAGTTCTGTGAAGAAGGTCATTGGTAGCTTGATGGGGATAACATTGTATCTGTACATTGCTTTGGGCAGTATGGCCATTTTCATGCTATTGATTCTTCCTAACCATGAGCATGGAATGTTTTTCTATCTGTTTGTCTCCTCTCTTATTTCCTTGAGCAGTGGTTTGTAGTTCTCCTTGAAGAGGTCCTCCACATCCCTTGTTAGTTGTATTCCTTGGTATTTTATTCTCTTTGTAGCAATTGTGAATGGGAGTTCACTCTTGATTTGGCTCTCTGTTAGTCTGTTATTGGTGTATCTTAAATATTTCTTACTGTTCTTCTTTAAGAATGAAAACAGGCCTTTCCACAGATTTCAACTTTCTTAGAAGTCATTTTGTTTCCATGCTTCTACTACCAAAATAACTTAAACACTGAATTAAAAAATCAAGAAAAATGTAAAATACACAAAAGTCCCAGGATATGTATTTTCTTTATGGAAGTATGCAGGTTCATATAATTGATAATGTATATAATCAGGTAATTGTAAGGAGACATGAAATAAGAAACTATTTTAGGTTTATAAAAGTAAATACTAATGCAACAGTATTTCATTAAATCAGTCATACAATGTTCATGAATTTTGCAGCCATAATTGAAAGAAACAAGGAGAGATTAAAAGTGTATCACTTCTCAAAATATACTTGGGTGTGCTGAAGTTGTCTAGTCAAAACATGAATATAAAATGAAGAATTAGACAGTACAGTGGCTCATGCTTGCAATCCCAACACTTTGGGAGGCTGAGGAGGGTGGACGGCTTGAGCTCCTGGATTGGAGACCACTCTGGGCAACATGATAAAACCCCATCTCTACCAAAAAACATACAAAAATTAGCTAGGCATGGTTGTATGTATCTGTGGACCCAGTTATTCCAGAGGCAAGGTAGGAGGATCGCTTTAGCCCGGGAGGCGGAGGTTAAAGTGAGCCCAGATTGCACCACTGCACTTCAGCCTGGGCAACTGGAGACTTTATTTCAAAAAATAATAATAATAAATAAAGTAAAAATATATAAATTATAAACATAATTTATAGGAAACAAATCTAGATAGGTCTACAACATAAGGACCTCTATAGCTGCTTCCAAATAGAATAACCATGTCTAATTTAGTATCTTTTTAATACATCAAATTATTTTTAATAGTCTAAACATGATGTTGGTGAATTAAATTTTCCCACAGTGTTTTGTATGAAGCTGTGTTTCAAAAGGCTATCACAATAATTTGCTTTATTCAAATCATTTTCAAATAATTGATATAGATTTCAAGGATTGTTCTATCAAAATATAAACTTTTGATACTGATAGTAGTAAAAACTATATATATTTTTAACAAGAAAATACAATCTAAAAATACCAATTACAGAAGAAATGTATCTATTTCTAAACTCTTCAAATGTTTAAGGAAAAGTGATCAGACCTCTTACATAAAAGGTAAAATAGAAAAAGAAAAGCTAGTCATAGGGATTTTTTACGAATATAGGAGAGAAAGTAGTCTTTTATCTACTTCATGCTTGTATCTACCACCATAACTCAAAATACTATGACAGGAGGGAATAGTAATTGCCATATGACTCCCAAATGACTCTAATATGGAAGTACATATAATAGGTGCTGTTGGCCACAAAGCTATAATTAATAAGATATGAAATTTACGATACAGCTGATATTATGGATGAGAAAAGACCTTGATGCCTGAGGTTATTATGGAGCCTATGGATCAATCAACCTGCAAATACTTGTTAAATCATTGAAATGTGAAAATTCATAATTGATTTAAAAGGACAGATATTTTATTTGAATACTTATGTTACTTATATTGATTATGCCACTGGAAGTGATGTGACTGATTTTAAACCATTCTTCTAGATTTAAAAAAATAATTAGTGATGTTTAAAATATTTTATATTTCTGGTTTTCCATGTGTATGTCTTCTTTTAAGAAATATCTATTTGGGTATCTTGCCCACTTTTTAATCCAAAATCTCTTTGGATCAAAACAAACAATTATTTGTGTTCTTTCTATGATTTGTTTCTTTCTATAGAAACAAATTTTCTTCTATAGGAACAAAATTTGTTCTCATTTTTAGAAAAAAAATTGTTTTCCTTCTGTAGAATTGTTTGCATTTTATAGAATTTGTTTTCTTTCTATAGAATTATTTGAGTTCCTTATATATTTTGGATATCAATCCCTTATCAGATGTCTGACTTGCAAATCTTTTCTCCTGGTCTATAGGTTTTCTCTTTACTCTGTTTTTTGTTTCCTTTGTTTTACGGAAGCTTTTTATTTATCAGTAATTCCATTTGTTTATTTTTGCTTCTGTTGTTTGCACTTTTGGGGTCAAATCTAGAGTACTATTGCTCAGATTAATGTCATGTAATTTTTTCCCTTGTGTTTTCTTATAGTAGTTTTACAGTTTGAAGTCTAATGTTTAAGTCTGTAGTTCATTTTGAGTTGATTTTTGCACATGATGTGAAATAAGGGTCCATTATTTTAGCCTTCTGTATATTTTCAATTTACATTTAAAAATTTAAAAATAAATGGACTGATACATGCTACAAAAAGGACGGAAACATACTAATTCAAAACACCAGTTACAAAGGACCACATATTGTATGATTTATAAGATTGTCCAGAATAGGCCAATCTATAAAGGCAGAAAGCAGATTAGTGGTTGCTTTAGGTTTGATTGTATGGAAAGGTTTTAGGGTTTTTTTGGAGGGAGATACTGAAATGCTCTAAAATTGACTGTGGTGATGCATACACAACTATGAATACACTAAAATATATTGAATTGTATACTTTAAATGAGGGAATTGTATGGTATAGGGATTATATACAAAATTGGTAAACACATTTTTACAATTATTATTATTATTTTTATTGTACTTTAAGTTCTGGAGAACATGCACAGATCTTGCAGGATTGTTGCATAGGTACACACATGCCATGGGGGTTTGCTGTCTCCATCCCCACCATCACCTACATCACACATTTCTCCTAGTGTTATTCCTCCCCAACATCCACACCCCCCTGCTGTCCCTCCCCTAGCCCCTATTCCCCAACAGACCCCAGTATGTGATGTTCCCCTCCCTGTGCCTATGTGTTCTCATTGCTCAACACTGCCTATGAGTGAGAACATGCAGTGTTTGGTTTTCTGCTCTTGTGTCAGTTTGCTGAGAATGATGGTTTCCAGGTTCATCCATGTCCCTACAAAGGACACAAACTCATTATTTTTTATGGCTGCATAGTATTCCATGGTGTATATGTGCCACATTTTCTTTGTCCAGTCTATCACTGATGGGCATTTGGGTTGGTTCCAGGTCTTTGCTATTGTAAACAGTGCCTCAATGAACATATGTGTGCATGTATCTTTATAATAGAACAATTTATAATCCTTTGGTTATATACCCAGTAATGGGATTGCTGGGTCAAATGGAATTTCTAATTATAGATCCTTGAGGGATCGCCACACTGTCTTCCACAGAGGTTGAACTAATTTACACTCCCAACAACACTGTAAAAGTGTCCCTAAACATTTTTAAAAATAAAGAAAAAGACAATAAGTAATAAAGAAATCTTTCTGGAAGATTTTACTTTCTGAAGTTAACTATCATGCAGTATTAACAGTCTTATAATCATTTTGGGTCACTGCCATTAATAATTCAATTAATGAGTTTAAATCTTTCCTATAAAAATTAAGAAACAAAAGAGAAAACTAGATTACGGACTATATAAGTATAGAAGTCAATTAAATTAGTTTTCTTGGTTTTTTACATGGCATCAAGACTACCCATTGTTGTACACTATACATATTTTAGACTCATTTTACAGATTTCCTGCCCAAGTAGTATATACCTTTGTTCAGAATTTCACAAATCTTTTTAGTCAGATAATATTATTTATTTTAAGTATTATGATGACAAAGTATGTACAAAACAGATACACTTATCTTTTATAGTTTATATAAAATATATTTCATTTTACTTTTATAAAATAATAGCAAAGATTACTGAAAACTCATTTTAATTTTGTGTCAAATATTTTGTGTGATTTTACCCTATTCAAGAACACAAAACATAAGTATTAATTAATATCTATTACAAACTGCTTAACAAATCCTCTTCTCTTTTTTTTTAATTCTCCTATCCATTCTCATAGGTAAATTTCAATGTCACATAGGACTCTGTTCTTTAAACCTAGTTTGTTTTAATCTCCAGTCTAGTTCATTGCATTAGATAGGATATGATTCAAGACATAATCACAAGATATATAAAGATTGCCACAGCCAAAATTATTGTTAGGGGAAAATGCCCATTTTCTAATCTTATTCTTTTATTTAAGTATAATTATTTTAGAAATACTAGGAAAGGGGGGGCTGTAGGGAGTGTGGTGGGAAGAGAAACATCAGGATAAACAATTGATGCATGTGGGGCTTAATATTCAGGTGATGCATTGACAAGTGCAGGAAACCACCATAGCACACATTTACCTACGTAACAAACCTGCACGTCTTGCACGTGTACCCTGGAACTTAAAATTTAATTTAATTTAATTTTAAAAAGAAATACTAGGAAACATTCTTTCCCTTTTCCTTCCTTTTACTCTTTCCTCAGGAGAAAAGACAGGATTTGCTTGCTTCCCTTGGTGGCTTGAAGACAATATTGAATTATCTTCTTGAGAGTCAGCATCTTCACCTGATGCTTGTGTCTTGGTTATGGTCAATTCCCTGCTTTGTGGTCAGGGTCTGCACACATGGGAGGAGGCTGCTGTTATCCAGATTTGCCAGTGAACATTTGAAGATGATTTTTTCAAACTCAGGGATAAATTGTTAACTGTCCTAGTAAATGCAGATTAACAGACATATTTTGTAATCAGTATCAATAGCCAGTATACCCCTACCATATTTTTTGGTTAGTTGTAAATAAGTTCTGTAGTGATGTAATTACAGTGAGGAACTGAGGCCTCTCCCATCAACCAGCATTAACTTGCTGTTGAGTGAGTTACCTTAAAAGTCTACCATCCACTCTTGTTCAAGGATTGAGTGAATTCCCAGACATCTTAACTGCAACATCATGAAAAACTTAGAGGTAGAACCACCTAGTTAAGCTGCTGAAATTCTTGGCTCTAATCAATCCTGTGAGAAAATATGTTTCTTGTTATTTAAAGACACTATGTTTGTGGTTAATTTTTACGTACCAATATATACCTAATATAGGCATGCTATTGTGAGATACAAATATTCGGGATAATTTGTTACATAGCACTGTGTATCTACACAGGGGTGTTACTAATTGCCCTTGTCCAAAGCCCAAATTCAATATCCCTAACTTTCATAAAGGAAAAACTAATCTACATTTCTCATCTCGATAAGTTGAGTCACCAATGATGTTCCTCAAATGTATCTGAGTATATGATCAGTCATCAATTCATTCATGTTGTTTCCTATAATTTTTAATCAATATTTTGTATATACTGAATGCCTTGAAAAGCAACCTATTGCTGTCCCTTGCCTCCACCCCACCCCCAACAATGTGTTGTTTCTCTCCCTGTGTCCCTGTGTTCCCATTGTTCAGCTTCCACTTATAAGTGAAAACATGCGATGTTTGGTTTTCTGTTCCTGCATTAGTTTGCTGAGGATAATAGCTTCCAGCTCCATCTATGTTCCTGCAAAGGACATGATCTCAATCCTTCTTATGGCTGCATAGTATTCCATGGTGTATATGTACCACTTTTTTTTATTCATTCTATTATTGTTGGTGGGTGTTTAGGTTGATTCTATGTCTTTGCTATTGTGAATAGTGTTACAATAAACATACACATGCAGGTATCTTTATAGTAGAAATGACTTATAGTCTTTTGGGTGTATATCGAGTAATGGGATTGCTGGATCAGATGGTATTTCTGCCTCTAGATTTTTGAGGAATCTCCACAATGTCTTCCATGATGATTGAAGTAATTTACACTCTCACCAATAGTATAAAAGCATTCCTTGACTGGTGTGAGACGGTGTCTCATTGTGGTTTTGATTTGTACTTCCCTAACAATCAGTGATGCTGAGCTTTGGTCGCATATATGTCTCATTTTGAGAAGTGTCTGTTCATATCCTTTGCCCACTTTTCTTGTATATTTGTTAAAGTTTCTTATAGACTCTAGATATTAGATGGATGTGGATAGGTTGCAAAAATTGTCTCCCATTCTGTAGGTTGTCTGAGGTTGTCTGTTCACTTGGATGATAGTGTTTGTATGTGTATCTGTGTGTGTGTGTGTGTGTGTGTGTGTGTGTGTGTCTGTGTGTCTGTGTGTGTTTTGCTGGGCAAAAGCTCTTTACTTAAATTACATCCCATTTGTCAGCTTTTGCTTTTGTTGCAATTGCTTTTGGCATTTATGCCATGAAATCTTTGCCTGTGACTATGTCCTGAATGGTGTTGCTTAGGTTGTTTTCCAGGGTTTTTATAGTTTGGAGTTTTACATTTTAAGTTTTTAATCCATCTTGAGTTCATTTTAGTATAAGCTATAAGGAAGGAGTCTAGTTTCAATTTTGCATATGGCTAGCCCATTCTCCCAACACCATATGTTGAATAGAAAATCCATTGCCCATTGCTTATTTTTGTCAGGTTTGTCAAAAATCAGATGGTTGTAGGTGTGTGGTCTTATATCTGAGTTCTCTATTCTGTTACATTGGTCAATGTGTCTGTTTTTGTACCAGTACCATGGTCTTTTAATTACGGTAGCCTTGTAGTATAGTTTGAGGTCAGGTAGCATGATGACCTCCAGCTTTGTTCTTTTTGCTAATGATCATCTTGGCTATTTGTACTCTTTTTTGGTTCTACATGAATTTTAAAATATTTTTTCTGATTCTGTGAAGAATGTCAATGTTAGTTTAATTTAATGGGAATAGCACTTAATGTATAAATTGCTTTGGGCAGTATGGCCATTTTAACAATACAGATTCTTCCTATCCATGAGCATGGAATGTTTTTCTATTTGTTCGTGTTCTCTCTGATTTCTTTGAGCAGTAGTTTGTAGTTCTCCTTGAAGAGGTCCTTCTTTTCTCTTGGTAGCTGTATTCCTGGATATCTTATTCTTTTTGTAGCAATTGTGAATGGGAGTTCAATTATAATTTGGCTCTCTGCTTGCCTCTTATTGATGTATAGGACTGCTAATGATTTTTGCGCCTTCATTTTATATCCTGAGACTTTATTGAAGTTATTTATCAGCTTAAGAAGCTTTTGGGCTGAGGTGATGCAGGTTTCTAGATATGTCATCTGCAAACAAAGATAACTTCACTTTCTTTTCCTATTTTTTTTTCTCTTTTTTTTCTCTTGCCTGTTTGCCCTGGCCAGAACTTCCAATACCATGTTGAATAGGAGTGGTGAGAGAGGGCATTCTTGTCCTCTGCCAGTTTTCAAAGGGAATGTTCCAGCTTTTGTCCATTCAGTATGTCACTGCCTACAGGTTTGTAATATATGGCTCTTATTATTCTGAGCTATGTTCCTTCAATGCCTAGCTTATTGAGAGTTTTTAGCATGAATGGCTATTGAAGGCCTTTTCTGCATCTATTGAGATAATCATGTGGGTTTTATCTTTAGTTCTGTTTATGTGATGAATCACATTTATTGATTTGTCTATGTTGACCCAGTCTTGCATCTTGGGGATGAAGCCAACTTGATCATGGTGGATAAGCTTTTGGATGTGCTGCTAGATTCTGTTTCACAGTGTTTTATTGAGGATTTTTGCATCAATGTTGATCAGGGATTATAGCCTGAAGTTTCCTTTTTATGTTGTATCTCTGCCAGGTTTTGGTATCAGGATGATGCTGGCCTCATAAAATGAGTTAGGAAGGAGTTCCTCCTTTTCAATTTTTTGGAATAGTTTCAGTAGAAATGATACCAACTCTTAATATGCTTTATTCAAGTAATGAATTTGAAAATAGAAGAAGAGTCATGAGATAAGAAGCACATGCAGTCTCTAGAAATTGGAAAAACCAAAGAAACATTTCCAGAACATCCAGAAGGAATGCATCCTTCTCAACATGTTGTTCCCATGACTTCTGACTTTCTGACTATAAGATAATAAATCTGGGTTGCTTTAAGGCACCACATTTGTGGTGATTTGTTATAACAGTAATAGAAAATTAATATCTATGTCAATAATTACAGTAATGTAAGTGATCTGAACATCTCAATTAAAAGGCATAACTTTTCAGATTGGATAAAAAAATAAGACTTAGCATATGCTCACTCCCACTTTAACATATGAAACAAATTGATTAAAACAAAACAATAAAAAATATATCACATGATAACACTAAGGAAAAGCGAGCTGGGATAGCTATATCAAAATAAGAGGAAACCATTTGCAGAACAGGAAGATTGTCAGACAAAAGAGAGTCATTTGATAATGATAACAGGATCAATTTAAGATATGACAACATTTATTAATATTATCAGTCTAAAAGAGTTTTAGAATTGATCAAGGAAAATGATAAAACCGTAAAGAGAAATACAAAATCTAAAATTATAATCAGAGATTTTAAACATCCTTTTTCAACAGAAAAATTAGGATAAATATTAGTAAATACGTAGAAAATTTGGACAACACTATTAATTTGACCTAATTGATATTTATGTAACACTTCACTTAGGTACAGTAGAAAAGCACTATTTAAAATGTAGCCCAGATTCTATTACCTAAAATAAATCTCAGTAAATATAAAAGTATTCATGTCATACATATTATGTTCTCCAACTACAATGAAATTCCATTTAAATCAATAATAGAACATTATCTGGAAATCATCAAATATTCAAAAAGTAAATAATTCTTCCAAATAATGCAAGAGTCCAAGAAAAAAATTGAATGAGAAAATAAAGTTTATTTTGAATTGAAAGAAAATTAAAATCCAACATATTAAAATTTGTGGGAAGTAAAGGACACAACACTTAGAGAAAATTTTATAGCACAAGGCAGTTGGGATAAAAAAGAAAGTTCTTACATTATTGAGCTCAGTTTACAAATTAGTAATCTAGAAAAATAAGATAGAATTAATTTCAAAATAGAGAGGGTAGAGAGAATAATAAAGGCAGCAGAGTTTAATAAAATCAAAACAAGGAAAAACAGAAGAGAAAACCAAGGAAATGAAGCAATCAAATTTTATCTTTTTATCTACCAGTTAGGATATGAAAGAGGAGAGGGAGAAGGAAAAAGAGAAGAAACTTCAATGCAAACAGGATCCTGTCTGTCTCACCGAGTTATTTGCAGACACTTTTGGAATAGTGTGTGACTCATGGGAGGAACGCACTAAGTAGCTGGTGAATAAATTAATTAATATTTTATTGAATATATTCTTATAAGAGCATCCTTTTCTTCTGATTAAATAGCATGAGACATTAAATAGCATTCTGTGTTTTCAGTATGTTGTTGTGGCAGAATATTGTTTTGTGATTAAAAACAACTCTCCATAATTTTAACATAATAAAATATCATTCTGTTAAATTTTGCCTGGCACAACGTATGATGCAAATGTAGAAAATGCACAGAGAAAAATGAAGACTAGTCTTAAGTACACGCTAATGGGAAGAGTGAACACTGCATGCAGAACACCTATTCAAACTTTTCAAGCAAACAATAAAAGAATTCAGGTGTACTTTTGAATTTAATTTTATTTTTATTTATTGTTTTGCTTGTACTTGCCTATTATGGTGATCACATTATGGATGTATCTAGCAAGAAAATGCTATTTCTTACACAACACACCTGTCCATAATCACAATAATTCATGCTGCTTCTTAAAAAATATTCTATTTAAGTAATATATAGCATTTTATAAATAAAAATATTTTCTTATTAATTCTTATTCTAAAATTCTACATTTTAATAATCTGTGGACATCTTATTTGCAAGAGACAGATTTCTTTAAGGTATTTAACCACTCTATCTATGGTCGTTAATTTAAGCTAATAGTTTTCCAAATCTGCATATCTCCACCACATTTGATATTATGTGGACAGAACCTAAATTTATATTTATTAAAATAAATACATGTTTTAAATGAAATATTATCCTTAAAACAGTCTTAAGTAATCTGACTACTTTAGCCAGAAAAAAATTATCTTCAATCATTTCATAAAGACACTAGCATGTTATTTTTTCCCTAGTCACATCTACAATAATGTCTGTTTCCTTGTGAAAGTGCTTAAACTGTAAAGGTAAACAGAGTAAAGTGCACAGCAGTTAACAACCTAACAGATGCATAATTTTGATAATTATCACACACTTCATTTAACCATAACACAATCAGACATCAGCCTGGTCTTTTCTAAAAATCTTGAATACAGAAATATTTTCCTTTGAGCAGCATGTTTTACCACTAGGTGGTGGTATCTCCTTTAGTCTTTATTGAAATTGCTTTCAGTATCTGAAGATTACAATTTGAGTTTCTTGATTTAAATAGTGATAAATAAAAGAAACCACATTATTTGCAGTGAAATTTGCTTCTCAAACCTCAATATTCTGTAAGACATCAGCTTTCTTTTATTTCATGTTTACAAGAGTCTAGTAAAGATATATGAGCTAAATGTATTTATAATGGTTATTGTTCAGTTTGTTCTTATTAAAAGAATAGGAAGATTTATAATCCTTTGGATATATACCCAGTAATGGGATTGCTGGTGAGGGGTGGGGAGTTGGGGGGAGATAGCATGGGGAGAAATGCCAGATATAGGTGAAGGGGAGGAAGGCAACAAATCACACTGCCACGTGTGTACCTATGCAACAGTATCGCATGTTCTTCACATGTACCCCAAAACCTAAAATGCAATAAAAAATAAAATTAAAAAAAAATTTTAACTAAAAAAAAAAAAAGAATAGGAATGACATTGAGTTTCTGAATATCTTGAGAATGGTCTAGACAATATATATTACCCCAGATAGAAATAACATCACTCTGTACTACTGGATTATTTTGATACTTGGGTTACAATTAACAGACTGTCTATTTTACTACCCCTACAAAAATAATTGCTCTTTTATAAATGTTCCACTTGGTGAAAAGAATCAACATTTCAGTATTTTCAAAAGAGCAGAAAACACAGTGTAGCAGAATATTTTTCAGTTAAGTAAAACAAAAGATTTTACAGGGATATTAGTGAGCTATTTCTTTTTCCTGCTCTTTTCTTTTAAACAGTGTTTATAATGGCTCTGTAGAAATCCTGAAAATACCTATGACACTGTTATCTTCAATACTTACCACCATACATTTAATGCAGTGTTTTTGGAAATGTGATCTATTTCTACAGATTTACTTATTATGACAAATTAAACATATTTATTAATATAAAACGTTGGTAAATTTTGGAGAGTTGTGCTTCTCAAACAGTAGATATATATATATATATAGATAGATAGATAGATAGATAGATATGTAATACATATATATATGTAATCTAGGGTAAAAAATCTGGAGGACAAAATATGTTTGTATTTTGAAAAGATAAATGAGCACTGAATATATACTTCCAAGGAAATATTCAGAAAGTAGCAACAAATTGGCCATAAAGATGTCTAGTATAGTACCATTTCTAGCAGTAAAACGTTTGATATAATCTCAATATTCAGTAATAAAAATTTGTTAAATTTTATGAGACATCATACAATGGGAAATAAATCTGAAAATACTATTAGATAAGAATATTTATCAACATGAAAAATTTTATGATTAACAAAGTAAAATTTTTAAAACATTGAGAAAATTGCTTCTGTAAAAACATACTGATGTGTTTATAGTTATGTGTGTATCTAAAACCATATCTATAACATCATGCTTCCAAATAGGGGGTTGGCATATCTGGAAAACATTGGCCTTCAGATTAGCTACAATAATAAAACACTTAACTAAATACAGACATTTCAGAAATTTATTTTTTAGAAAATAAACTTCAGTTAGATTTTGAGAATAATCAATAGATGTAGATTGAACATGGAATGAGAAAGCTCATATTATATCATCCATCGAATAAATGATTAAAAACTTAAACAGTGGATAGTTTATATAGTAACTGTGAAATGCAAATCTGATATACAATAAATTGGTTAATCTCAAACTTAAAGTCCATTTTTAGATGCATATTAGTCCATTTGTCATTCTTTTGGCAATATGACCAGCAAATGCTTCCTATACTCCTCTTAGGTAGAGAGCACTGGACATGATGACAATCTATTATGCACTTTGTAATACAAGAATCTCAAATAATAAAGTTTATTTCAGCATCCCTAGTAGACACGGGAGGGGCTGCAAGCTAGGGTGGAACTTCATTTGACAATTTTTAGGGTAGGAAGGAAATGAAAAATCAAGGCTAAAGGAAAATAATTATTCTCATGACTTCCAGAAGAATATTGTTTCCTCTTATCAATTCTTATTTCTGATTACATATGAAGTGTGTACACAAACTAATATTTACCAAAGAATATTCTTGAGTATAAGGCCAGTATCATGTTTTTTTCTTTTGTTAATTATTTTTTGATAACTTATTTAATCTACCCTTACAGATGATCACTTGAAAAATAGAATATCTCATGCTACTCTTTTTATATTCATGTTCTCTTCGTAAAATGATGTTGGGTGATTTCTACTTCATTTCACAACAGTCTTTGTTTCAGTTTTCAAAGTGTGTGTGTGTGTGTGTGTTTTTTATTTGGTGTTATGAATCCTCATAGCTAGATAAGCATTCACTTTTATGACACACAATTTGAACGTTTAGAAGTCAGTCATGATATTAAAGACTTTAGATTATCTCACAATCTATACTTTAATTGTATATTGTCTATTTTTGTTTTGTTAGAGTAACTGGAATATTGTTGCCTATTTTAAAAACATAGTATGATATTTTTCTTCATAAAATTTTGTAACCTCTTTAAACCACATTTTACTTAGCACATTACTCTAGGGAGCACAGGCTCTGAGTGAATAGAAAATATCCATTAGCAAAAATTGTAACTCATTTTTTATTCTTATATTTCAACAAAGCAATTAAGCTTGATTGAATTACTGTCTATTCACTTAGAATATGACTAAATGATATAGGTGTCATATTTTGAACCAGATTCTGGTTCAAGTTACTTGGATTTTTATTTTTGAGACAGGAATTTCTGTTTAACCAAAAATATATTTTGCGTATCTCAAGCATCTATGTCTTATTCAAATCTCATATAGTTAACGGGTACCCATTTCTATGCAATATTTTTACAAAATAAATGCTCTTAAGATGACATCATTTCATTTCAGGGTCTTTGCTAATGAATTTGTCAGTCATTGTTTCTAATTATTTATGAAACATTAGCTCAACGTTGTTATCACATCCTGACAATAGTATGATTTTAAAGAACTTTGGATAATAAAATACACTTCTTATATACAATGCAATGTATTCTCCATTATATTTGCAACAACACAATCTAGAAACCAGAATTTCTAGTATCTTCCAATATAATTGTTTGCCATGAAGCAGTGGTTCTTTCTCAAAGTGTTGTGCCCCAACCAGCAGCACCAGTATAACCTGGGAAATTGCTAAAAATAAAAAATTATCAGGTCCCCCTTTTACTGAATTAATCAGAAACATTGGCAATGGAGCTCAGCAATCCATATTTTAATAATTCTTCCAGTGACTCATGCATATTACAATTTAATAGCTACTGTTATATAGTTAAAAGAGATGTGAATAGTGTTTAATTAATTATGTTATAAATGTATGCTTTATGAGATACTCAAGGTTTTCACCTTAAATTATAAAGGATCTATTAAGTCTATGAATAATTAACCTGTAGTTTCAACTGTTCACTATTAACTCAAATGCTCAACTGTAGAGAATAATAGTTCAGGGGGTGTCACCACACTGCTTCTTCCAGAAATCTAGAACATAATTGATGCACATAATAGAGACACATATTTGAATTTCAGTGTTTTTATTAAATGAGAAACATTCTAAGGTTTTCCAGAAAGCCATTCAGAGTAGATTAATTTTTTTCCCAAGACAGCTATGCCTGAAGATATTCATAAGAAAAAGCAGTAACTTTCTGATAATGATTTACCAGGTTCTCCTTGGTAGAGCAGTCTGATAGCCACATTTCAATTAGGACTTGATGGTAGAGTCACAATGTGTCTTTAAGGAGATCATTGACTTACAGAAATAAATATCACCTGCAGCCTTACCAGTCCTCACTTCCAAACATCCTCAATTCTTAATATCTAAGTAGTAGAGTCTATAATCTATCAATGGTAGTCTTTTTACAGCCTTCACTCTTTTTAGGGGTGTCCAATCTTTTGGCTTCCCTGGGCTACATTGAAAGAATAAGAATTGCCTTGGGCCACACATAAAATACACTAACACTAACGATAGCTGATGAGGAAAAATAAAGCAAAATATTTTCATAATGTTTTAAGAAAGTTTACGAATTTGTGTTGGGCTGCATTCAAATCCCTCATGGGCCTCATGTGGTCTGTGGGTCACAGGTTGGACAAGCTTGCTTTAAATCTTCCTCAAGCTATTAAGTTGGTGTTTTCAAAGGTACCGGATTGTTCTTCAAACAGTGTGTTACTTCTCTGCATGGTCATATTTCTAAAGTTGTTAAGGTTCCTTACTGATTCATGATTATACATCCAGGGAAAAAAGATAAAATGTCTTGTTTTAGTATTAAGAACCTGTTATATTTTGACCCCTTTAAGGATTTATAGAACACTGAAATCTAAATAATTATATATTTTTAAAATGGAAATTATAGACTTAGAAAGCTAGTATTGACCATGTGATGATTTTGTAAGAGTTTACAGAACAATATTTAACTTTTATCAGTTGCAAGATTTCTACCGGTAAAATTAGAGTACTCACAATAGTTTCTACTGAAGAATAGGCTATCCCATGGGCATAATTTCTTTGTTTCTGGAGGCAGTGCTGTCAAAACTACTGAAAGTGATTCTCCTTCTTTCTCTTCTTCTCCAAAATAACAGCCAAAGCAACTTAGCCATAAATCAGATCACTCTATTTGTTAAATCAGCTGAAGTAAGCTGTGTTACTGCTTTGTGAATCATTTATTTTAGTCGCATTCTACTCAGTTCTTCCCATGACCTAAATTTTACCTGTATAATGGGGTAGTGGAGCTTTCAGAGTGTTCTGACAAGAGATCTAAATATATATGCTTGTTGAAATTCAAAGATGTGTGCTAATATGTACAATGTTTAATGACCTTATTGCTCGGGAAAAAAAAAACCTATTTGATTATAATTTATTTAACAACCAGTCAGTATTATAGTATGGTATAAATAGTTGTTCTTTACAAAGCACTATGATACAAGAGTCTAAGAAACAAAGTATACAAAATCCTTTCTTTGCATGCATTTAAGTAGAGGCATAAACACGATAATACCATGTGAGAGGTAATTCCAGATGGATTAAAGACTTAAACATAAGACCTAACACCATAAAAACCATAGAAGAGGCCGGGCGCGATGGCTCATGCCTGTAATCCCAGTACTTTGGGAGGCCAAGGTGGGCAGATGCGAGGTCAAGAGATGGAGACCATTCTGGTCAACATGGTGAAACCCTGTCTCTACTAAAAATACAAAAATTAGCTGGGAGTGGTGGCACGCACCTGTAATCCCAGCTACTCAGGAGGCTGAGGCAGGAGAATTGCTTAAACACAGGAGGTGGAGGTTGCAGTGAGCCGAGGTCGCGCCACTGCACTCCAGCCTGGCGCCTGGCGACAGAGTAAGACTCTGTCTTAAAAAAAAAAAAAAAATCGTAGAAGAAAACCTAGGCAAAACCATTCAGGATATAGGCATAGGCCAGGACTTCATGACTAAAACACCAAAAGCATTGGCAACAAAAGCCAAAATAGACAAATGGGATCTAATTAAACTCCAGAGATTCTGCACAGCAAAGGAAACAATCATTAGAGTGAACTGGCAACCAACAGAATGGGAAGAAATTTTTGCAATCTACCCATCTGACAAAGTGCTAATAACCAGAATCTACAAAGAACTAAAACAGATTTACAAGAAAAAAAAACCCATTCAAAAGTGGGCAAAGGATATGAACAGACACTTTTCAAAATAAGACATATATGAGACCAAAAAACATATGAAAACATGCTCATCATCACTGGTCATTAGAGAAATGCAAATCAAAACCACATTGAGATACCATCTTACACCAGTTAGAATGGCGATCATTAAAAAATCTGGAGACAACAGATGCAGGAGAGGATGTGGAGAAATAGGAACACTTTTACACTGTTGGTGGGAGTGTAAACTAGTTCAACCATTGTGGAAGACAGTGTGGTGATTCCTCAAGGACCTAGAAATAGAAATTCCATTTGACCCAGCAATCCCATTACTCAGTATATATCCAAAGATTATAAATCGTTCTACTATAAGGACATAAGCACACGAATGTTCATTGCAGCACAGTTTACAATAGCAAAGATCTGGAACCAACCCAAATGCCCATCAACGATAGACTGGACAGGGAAAATGTGGCACATATACACCATGGAATACTATGCAGCCATAAAATATGATGATTTTGTGTCCTTTGTAGAGACATGGATGAACCTGGAAACCATCGTTCTCAGCAAACTGACACAAGAACAGAAAATCAATCACCGCATGTTCTCACTCATAGGCAGATGTTGAATACTGAGAACACATGGACACAGGGAGGAGAGCATCACACACTGAGGTCTGTTGACGGGTGGGGGGATCTAGGGAAGGGACAGTGAGGTGAGGGGAGTTGGGGCAGGATAACATGGGGAGAAATGCCAGATATAGGTGATGGGGAGGAAGGCAGCACACCACACCACATTGCCATGCATGTACCTATGCAACAATCCTGCATGTTCTTCACATGTACCCCAAAACCTAAAATGCAATAAAATATATTTTTAAAAAATTAGAATTTCTAATATCTCCCAATACAATCATTTTCCATGAAGCAGTGGCTCTTTCTCAAAGTGTTGTGCCCCAACCAATAGCACCAGCATAACCTGGGAAATTGCTAAAAAGATACATGCATGTGTATATTCTTGGCAGCACTATTCGCAATGGCAAAGACATGAAATCAATCTAGGTGCCCATCAGTGGTGGATTGAATAGAGAAATTGTGGTACATATAGACCATAGAATACTATGCAGACATAAAATATGATAAAATCATGTTTTTTGCAGCAACATGGATGCTGCAGGAGGCCATGATACAGAAAACCAAATACCACATATTCTTATTTAGAAATGGGAATTAAACATTGGGCATTCATGGACACAAAGACAGCAATGATAGATACTGGGGTCTATTAGAGGGGAGTTGGAGGAATAAAGGCAAGGGTTGAAAGAGTATTGGGTACTATGCTCAGTACTTGGGTGACGGGATCAGTTATACCCCAAACCTCAGCATCATGGAATGTAATTATGTAACAAACCTGCATATATAACTCTTGAATCTAAAATAAAAGTTAAAATTATAAAAAAGATAAATGCAGATAATGAAAAGTGTATTAGAAAATAAAGAATAAATAAATACTTACTCTTTTCAGGAGCTTAGATATGTAGCATGCTTTATCAGGCTTCAGCCTTTTTAAGCTGTTTTTCCTCTTTCATGGAATATTTTGATTTTAGGATTTTAGGACTAATGAGAAAATCGATAAAACTAAGTTGGAATTCAAAATATAATTAGCAGAAGACACAGCAAAGAAAATCTGGTAGGGATGGAGAGCAATAGTATAGTAGAGACATATAGAGGAGATGGTCATTATTGTAAAAACAAAAAATTATCTCACTTGGTATTTAAATACTCTTTTTAAAAAAATTGGAAGATAATTACCTGAAAATTCAAAACACAACATAGAGAATTTTTGTATGTTCTTCACTGAATTTTCCCTTGTATTAATATTTGATATATGAGACATTTATTAAAAATCTTAAGTAAATGAGCATTGGAATAGTGCTATTAGACAGATTTATTTACGAGTTACTAATCTTTTCATATTGTCCTTGTTCTGTCCCAGGTTTAATTCCTGGATACCATAATGCAATTAGGCACATGATAATTTTAATCATATATATGAGATATCTTCCCTACATCTTAGTTTTATAGAATTAGTAAATTAAATTCAATTAAGTACAAATTTTCAATTAAGAAGTGGTGGCCATTTCCTGTTATGTTAATCTTAGGAATTAACCTGATTCACGAAACCTTCCTCAGAGATTACGTCAATGAGCAAAGTTGTACAACTGGATTCAGGTACAGCTAACAGAAGAGAACAAAAAATAATTTACATCTGATTTCCATTGAGCACAATCTAATAAGATACGTTTTTTTTTTTTTTTTTTTCAGAAAACTTCACATTTATTATGTTTCTACAATAAATGTGACAAAGAGATTATATTTGGTTATGAATTTTTATTTTTTAAATATTTCTTCACATCATTGTATTTAATAATTCTGGAAAACCTCTTTAGAAGTCAGTAGACTAGACAGATAACCATGCATGAAGCCTTGGTGAGCATTTGAATGACATTACAAGTGATTTTTTAAAAGTTATGTGGCTCTTAAAACTCACAATTTTTTCTTTTTTTAATTATATTTTAAGTTCTGGGGTACATATGCAGGACGTGCCGTTTTGTTACACAGGTAAATGTGTCACGGTGGTTTGCTGCATCCATGTCCCCGTCATCTACATTAGGTGTTTCTCCTGATGTTATCCCTCCCCAATCCCCCCACCCCCTGCTATCCCTCCCCTAGACCTCCACCCCTTGACAGGCCCTGATGTGCGATGCTCCCCTCCCGGTGTCCATGCGTTCTCATTGTTCAACTCCCACTTATGAGTGAGAACATGCAGTGTTTGGTTTTCTGTTCATACAATTTTCTTTTTAGCACTTACCAGAAAATAGAAAGTGGCCTAAGTTATTGGTTATATTCTGCTTTTATTAAAACATTGACATTTCAATATTTCTGTGGGCTATATGCAATAAAATTGATTTCAATTATTTTGATGATTCTGTGGCTAAAGAGTGATCTGCTCATTAATGCATAATCTAAACCATCATATAGAATTTAATTTGGAATGGGTATTAAAATACAATATTTATTGAACTACTTTGAAAGTTGGATCTCCTAATGTTAAAATATTTTTATTAATCAAAACTTTTAGAAAATAGCTGGATGTGTTGGTATAGTCCTAGCTACTCAGCAGGCTGAGTTGAGAGTATTGCTTGAGAGCAGGAGTTCAAGGTTAAAATGAGGTATGTTCACATCACTACATTCCAGCCAGGTGATAAAGCAAGACCCTGCCTTTGATGTACTAAAATATACACACACATATGTATAATCTGTATATATATTTAGTATAATTATTGATTAATCATTATGTCATACAAGCATACTCACATCAAAAGTAAGACCTTTTTTAATTGTACTTCAAGTTCTGGAGTACATGTGCAGAACATGCAGGTTAGTTACATAGCTGTACATGTGCCATGGTGGTTGGCTGCATCCATCACCCCGTCATCTGCATTAGGTATATATATCCAGCAACATGATCTGAGTCAATTGTTATCTCATAACTGCATTAGAGAAATTATCTGCAATTTATATTTTCTAAATGTCCTCTCATTGCAACCTGCAAAAACAACTAGATTAATCTTTCTTAAGCACTGAATTTGTAACAGAATCCCAAACTCAAAATCTTCTCTACAATACAAAAGCCAATTGCAGTAATCTGATATGAGAGCCCTTCATAGCTAGGGTTCCACATAACCATCAACCTTATTTCACCTAAATATTTTATTTAAAATGTAACTGACATAGCAATTTTTCAAAAGTAAAACAATATAATTTTATTTTTTCTAACTCAAATTTTTATTCTATGTGAGTGTCAGAACACTTTGAGTAAGTTTGAAATTTCATGCAGCCAGCATCTGTCATGGAGTTCTAGGTGACTTATTTACTGCCAAGACATCAATGTGGAGGCAGACGTGCCCACAGTCTCAGATATCTGATTTCATTTGTCAACAGAGATCTTTCCATTTTTCTTCTTGAATCTCAGTTACTAGTCTGTGTATATGGCTGCTAAGATAATGCTGATTCCCAATAAGATGTTCCCTTCTGGTCCAGTGACAACCTGCATGCCTCATTTTAGTGTGTGAACTGCAAAGTCCAATGTCTCACTAAAGCATGGGAGTCACTGAAGTTTGTTTAAATATGTGTCTGCTTAGACCTAATAGCCTTTCTTTTTTGGACTTCTTGAACTATTCAGGGATCTTATTCTCTCCAATTTCATAAATTTCTTTTGAGTATTACCATTTTACTCAAGCCAAGACTCGAAGCAGCAGCTATTTTTCCTCCATATATGACTCAATATGTCTAAACTTCTTTACACTTCCTTCTGTCCTATTCTCCTGCCCTAGAAATATCTATACTTCCGTATCTGTATCTATATAATATGTTTCTTTTTTTATTTGTGGAAGGGAAGGTCAAACCTAATCAAACCACATGTTAACAAACCATTTGTTTAAATTTCTTTATTTCCTTAAGGATATGTACTCCTAGAGTTCCAGGGGAAAAGCATTTTGGTTATCATCCTTGAAGTAATAAACATAGAATAGCTGTATTTGTCGATGGGAAAGGAGAGAAACACAAAGAAAATAAATGCATGAGAAAATAGTGAATATGTAAAACTATACTCCAACATCAATCAACGTTGAAGAATTTAGTGCACATTAAATATTTTTCAACTTGACAAACAGTGTATACGATGGTCCACAACCTGCACTTAATTTTCCCTTTTCTCATTAGTGCTTATGCAAATCCTTTTATCTGTCAGTCTCCTTCAAATTTAAATTTTTCTGTAAAAATTTTCATGGCATCAGACAAAAGTGGTTTCTTTCTTGTGGTTGATCTGTGCAATAAGAATGGACACCCAACCAACTATTTAGTTTAGTTGTTGAGACTGATGATGCCACACACAGACATCAAGAGGGTATGAAGCAGTTTATTACTCACATAATGAGGCTTTGTGGGATAAACACAGCTAGTTTTTAAGCAGGAGGAAAACGGTTTGAGAGAGCAAAGGTTAGGATGGGGGTGCAGCCAGTGGGTTATCTTTTCTTATGGTTAGGGAAAGGAATCAGAGTGAGGGCTCCCACAGGTAGGGCTGAATCTGCATGATCTGCATTTGCCAACAACCAATATCAATAAAGTGAGGCAGACTTTCTTATAAGCTTCCACTTTGCACTAAAATATTCCATAGCGTGCATGGATGATATGACCCCAAAAATAATAAAATAAAATTAAATGTTTGGCACTTCCAATCAGCTTCACAGAATCGGACCTCACAGGGTTTCCCCTCTGGTCAAAATACTTAATATAGCCACATATAGTGTTAAACAGAGCCTTCAAAGATCAAAACACATTATACAAGAACTATTTAGAGAAGGGGTGATTATCCCCATGGTTTCTCTTTATTTAGCAACAGTATGTGGTCTATTCTTAAAACTGGAAATAATGAATAACACTTAATGATGGATTATTGCAACCTTAATGTCATAATCCCAACCATTAAGTCTCCTTTACCCAATATTACTTAAATTACTGACTACGTTCAATCCAATCAGCAATGGGTAAGTACTTTGCAGTCACAGATTTAGCTAATAAATTCCGTTTTGCCTATTTCAACAGCTTCTTAGCTGCAGTTTTTCTTCATCTTCTAAAAGATAACACATCCTTATGCAGCAACCCAGGGCCATCTCAACAGATTTACTGTTGCACACAGCTTCTGAAGGCAAGACCTGAATCACATTAAAATGTTTCTAGGAACATATGTATGACACTATATTGATCTCATCCTCCTCCTAGGAGACTCTACTTACACATGCATTCAGAACAACCAAACATTCAAAACAGAGCTCATCAAAATTAGTGGACAAGTGACTCACATAAAGTAAAAGGACTCACTACCTCAGTAAAATTTCTCACTATCATTTGATTAGATAGAGGGTGCCCAATTTCTGACACTGTAAAGAAACAGCTGTTCACTCTATCATCACCCACAATGTTAAAACAAATTCAACATCTTTTAGCTCATTTAGATTCTGGAAGAAATATATTCCTTATTTATACTTATTTAAGCTCCTTTATGTTATTACTCACAAATTGACTTACTCTGAATGGGCCACCCTACAACAAAAGACTCTACTATCAATACTGCAATACAACAGAGACTTAGGTGTCCCTCAAAGATTATTCATTGTAGAGGCTTTGGCATCCTCCTTTTATGTCTTTTAGAGTTTCCATACTACCCATGTGATATGGTTTGGCTGTGTCCCCACCCACATCTTATCTTGAATTGCAGTTTCCATAATCCCCATGTGCCATATGGGGACTGGGGGGAGGTAACTGAATCATGGGGGTGGGTTTTTCCCATGCTGTTCTTGAAATAGCGAATAAGTCTCACTAGATCTGATTGTTTCATAAAGGGCAGTTCCCCTCCATACACTCTCTTGCCTGCCATCATGTAAGACATGTCTTTGCTCCTCCTTTGACTTCCACCATAATTGTGAGACTTCCAAAGGCTTGTGGAACTGTGAGTCCATTAATACACCACAATGGAAAATACCACCATTACACATAAGAGAGCCCACTGGCTAACAGCCACTTTCTGTTGCCCAAACAGGATGCCCCCAATCAAGAATGAGACCCAAGGTTCAGCACAAGTGGCCAAATATCATGCAGTAATCTTAATAATAAATGTTCTGGTCAAGAATCAGCCATGTCTGCATTATTTTACTGAATATTGATCTGTGGACAATGGTCTGGCCATTTGGGCAGGCCAGTGGAAGCAATGAAATTTTTGTGTCCAACATTCTCTCCTTTGGCAAATAAAAACTCTGAAATTTTGTGAATTATATGTAACCAGGGTTGCATGTCTTTTTACATAATGATGCCACAGTACAAATCTTTATCAAATTATTCCTTGTCCCCTTGTTAGTTCTAGATATTAATGATAGTCAACAATTCATTATGAGCAAGGAACACATTTTACTTCACAAAATACACAATGCTGGGCTCATATACTAGTTGGAGTTTTCCAGAATAAAAAGAACTAATGCAGAGAGAGAGAGAGAGGGAGAGGGAGAATGTATGAGATTTATTATGGAAATTAGTAATATCATGGAAGTTCATGGAGGCTAGCAGATCCCAAGTTTTACAGAGCAAGTCACAAAACTGGAAACCCAGGAGAATCAATGAGGTCGTTCCAGTCCAAAGGCTGGCAGGCTCAAAAATCAGAAAAAGCTGATCTTTCAGTTTGAGTTTGAAGTCAGTAAAAAAAGCCAATGCCACAGTTCAAAAAGTGTCAGGTAGGAGGATTCTTTCTTACTCCAGGGAGATTCAGACATTTTGTTTTATTCAGATTTCCAACAGATTAGGTAAGGTCCAACTACAATACAGCTGAAAACCTGCTCTACTCAGTCTACTGATAAAAATGTTAATTGCATCCCAAATACTCTCACAGAAACACCCAGAATAATGTTTAAGCAAACACCAGGGCATATCTCATCACCCTGTTAAACTGACAAATAAAATTAACTATCTCTGCTGACCAAAGTATTCAATGAAAGTTTTATTTCCTTACCATTCTGATGATGTGAGCCTCATAAGGAGCCATAATGGCTTACTATAACAACTTCATATGCAGTTAAATAAATCATGGCACATTTTAATCCTCAGTCAAACATTGGAGTGAATTATAATAAAGAGTCTGAATTGATTTTGATGTCTTATTGTTAATAATTTTTATGCCTTACCACCCACCCTTCTCTTTCATTCCACATCTTGGCAAGCCAGTTAATATCCTAGATTTCTACCCCGGTGCTAGTGGAAAGTTCAAACCATGTAAACTTAGTTCCAAATGCACAATAACTCCCAACCCCGAGCAAAATAACAGGCAAGCTTCTCATCCCTCCATATTGTCTTAAGCAATTTTTCAGACCTGTTTTGGAGATTGCCATGATCTATCCAGAAAATCTCATTATGTGAGAAATAAATCTTTTCATACTCTCTTGGTGTATGTGTGATATGATCAGCTTTAATTTCCATATTAAGTTGGGGTCTCAGGTTTATTATTCCTTCACATAGTACTCACCAATTCTCTCTTGCTTCTGTCTTCCTGTAAAATCACAGATATCACTTTCTAACCTAGAATTCTCACCTTTATATCCATACCTTTGCAACTAGTGATTAAGGTATGACCTTATCAAATTGGCACGAGGATGCTATATGTACCTGGAACCCATGATTCCCAGAGAAAGCGATGTTACCAAAAATGTGATTATTAAGAGAAATATACATGAAGCATATTAAATATGGTATTTTTTTTCTGAGAGATATAGTAAAAAGTATTATGTATGTTATCCAGGTAGACAGTCTTTTTTTGGTGCTACCTGTTTGTTAAATTATTATTATTATACTTTAAGTTCTGGGGTACATGTACAGATGGTGCGGGTTCGTTACATAGGTATACACATGCCATGGTGGTTTGCTGTATCCAACACTGCATCATCTACATTAGGTATTTCTCCTAATGTTATCGCTCCACTAGACCCATATTCCCTACTATCCTTCCCCTAGCCACCCCCCATCCCTGGACAGACCCGTGTGTATAATGTTCCCCTCCCTGTGTCCATGTGTTATCATTGTTCAACACCTGTCAATCAAATTTTCTTGTTGGAAAATGTGTGTCATTGTGTTGTAAACTAATGATGATTAGTATTTTCCTTATTCCCTACTTTTCTGCCATGTCATTAAAATGTATAAAGAAAAAAATTAAAAATATAATGGAGCTTTTTAAAGAGTATATATAATAGTTATGATTAACAGTAAAATGGCTCCAGATGAAGCCCTTAAAATATAAAATAACCTAAGATTATAGAGCAGAGCAGTCTTGTAGCATTCATTACCAAGTTCAAAACGTGTTCCAAAGTAGACCACTTATTTTCTTTCCTTAAGAAGTACAGACTGTATAGGTCAGGTAGTCAAGCAAAATCTCCACAGCAGGATACATAAATTTGAAATCTTTCAAAAGGCAATGTTTTTATTCCTTATAATTAGGCAATTAATTCTATTGGCATTTACAGGCTGCATGTGGTGAGAGAAAAAGAGATAAAGAAAAGTAGTAAAATTAAATATTTCAATTTTACTTTAAAGGTCGCTGAATTATATGACCCACCTTAGGAGTATTTAACTTGAAATAAAGAAGTCAGGAAACAAATGAGCTGAACTCCAGTTGTGAAGTTTGCTACTTTAATTAGAACATAAAAGATTTTCTTTTTAAGAACTCACTGGTGTGTTTGAATATGTGATCTCTGTGTCTTGAATTAAATCTTATATATTCCCCATTGTTTTATTCTACATATGCATATTCTGTATTTCATATCTAGTTTCTCTTTTATGACACAAAATACAGAATTAAAATAATAGAATTTTATTTCTCTCATATGGCAGAAAAGTATATTTCCACAGAGTATAAATGAGCAAGTGGAAGTTTAGATGTCATGCTCTTGGAGCAGAATGAATTTATCTGCTAAAAATTCATTAATATTTACTAAATTTATTTAGTATCATTTAAAAAAATCAGATAATAGTGTTAATAAATTTGTCTCTTTAGCAGTGATTTCTTCTTTGCTGGAAAAAATAAAGGAATATTTCCAAAATATAAACTTTGACTCATAAAATAATTCAAGAGAGATATATAAAAATGTTTTCAATATGAATGCATAATAGCTCTATGTGAAAAATGTTTTCTAAAAGAGATAATATGTTTTCTTTGACAATTCCAACAGGACACACACATTTATTACATATTAGGCCATAGTAAAATCTGAATGAATTTTTGAAAGGAAAATAATATACTGACAACAAATAACTTATCTTTCATGAGTAACAGTTTAAGAGATAATTACAAATTAATGCATTAAAAAAATAATTTTCTGCAGGGCATGGTGGCTTACGCCCATAATTCCAGCACTTTTGGAGGCTGAGGCAGGCAGATCACAAGGTCAAGAGATTGAGACTATCCTAGTCAAGATGGTGAAACCTGTCTCTACTAAAAAATACAAAAAAATTAGCTGGTTGTGGTGGTGCATGCCTGTAGTCCCAGCTACTTGGGAGGCTAAGGCAGGAGAATTGCTTGAACCTGGGAGGTGGAGGTTGCAGTGAGCTGAGGTCGCACCACTGCACTCCAGCCTGGACCCTGGCAACAGCGCAAGACTCTGTCTCAAAAAAAAAATAAATAAATAAAATTAAAAAAATAATAATGCTTTTCTTTCTTTCTTTTTTTTTTTTAAAAAAAAACATATACAAGGTCTATTTATATGTAAGAATCTAAGGATGCAGCCATCTTCATACCAGAGATAATACATGTAAGTTCTCAATAACTTGATTATCCATGTCAGGTGCTCCTTTAAATGCTGGCTTTTATTATCATTATTATATTACAAGCTTTAACTGAATGCATTGAAGTTTTACTGGATTGAATGTAAGTTTTAAAGTATTTTTCCTCTGCACAGACATATTTTTTTTACAAGTTCTGGGATACATGTGCAGAATGTGCAAGTTTGTTACATAGGTATACATGGTATACACGTGCTATGGTGGTTTGCTGCACCCATGAGCTCATCATCTATGTTGTGTATTTCTCCTAATGCTATCCACCTCCTTAACCCCCATCCCCCAATAGGCCCCAGTATGTGATGTTTCCCTCCCTGTGACCATGTGTTCTCACTGTTCAACTCCCACTTATGAGTGAGAACTTGTGGTGTTTGGTTTTCTGTTTCTGTGTTAGTTTGCTGAGAATGATGGTTTCCAGCTTCATCTGTGTCCCTGAAAAGGACATGAACTTATTCTTTTTATGGCTGCATAGTATTTCATGATGTATATGTGCCACATTTTCTTTACCTAGTCTATCACTGATGGGCATTTGGGTTGGTTCTAAGTCTTTGCTGTTATGAATAGTGCTGCAATAAACACACGTGTGCATGCGTCTTTATAGTAGAATCATTTATAATCCTTTGAGTATATACCCAGTAATGGGATTGCTAGGTCAAATGGTATTGCTAATTCTAGATCCTTGAGGAATCACCACACTGGCTACAACAATGGTTGAACTAACTTACACTCCCACCAACAGTGTAAAAACGTTCCTATTTCTCCACATCCCCTCCAGCATCTGATGTGTCCTGACTTTTTAATGAATGCCATTCTAACTGGCATGAGATAGTATCTCATGTGGTTTTGATTTTCATTTCTCCAACGACCAGTAATGATGAGCTTTTTTAAATATGTTTGTTGGCCACATAAATATCTTCTTTTGAAAAGTGTCTATTCATAACCTTTACACAGTTTCTGATGGGATTATTTGTTTTTTTCTTGTAAAAATTTTTAAGTCCCTTGTAGGTTCTGGATATTAGCCCTTTGTCAGATGGATACATTGCAAAAATTTTCTCCCATTCTGTAGGTTGCCTGTTCACTTTGATGATAGTTTCCTTTGCTGTGCAGAAGCTCTTTTGTTTCATTAGATCCCATTCAACAATTTTGGCTTTTGTTGCCATTGCTTTTGGTGTTTTAGTCATGAAGTTCTTGCCCATGCCTATGTCCTGAATGGTATTGCCTAGGTTTTCTTCTACAGTTTTATGGTTTTGGGTCTTATATTTAAATCTTTAATTCATTTTGAGTTATTTTTGTATAAGGTGTAAGGATGGGATCTAGTTTCAGCTTTCTGCATATGGGGGCCGGTTTTTCCAACAGAATTTATTAAATAGGGAATCCTTTCCCCATTGCTTTTTTTGGTCAGGTTTGTCAAATCTTAGATTAGTGTAGATGTGTGCTGTTATTTCTGAGGCCTCTTTTCTGTTCCATTGGTTTATATATCTCTTTTGGTAGCAGTACCATGCTGTTTTGGTTGCTGTAGCCTTGTAGTATAGTTTGAAGTCAGGTAGTGTGGTGACTCCAGCTTTGTTCTTTTTGCTCAGGATTATCTTGGCTATATGGACTCTTCTTTGGTTCCATGCAAAATTTAAAGTAATTTTTCTAATTCTGTGAAGAAAGTCAATGGTACTTTGATGGAAATAGCATTGAATCTATAAATTACTTTGGACAGTGTGGCCATTTTCATGATATTGATTCTTCTTATCCATGAACATGGACTATATTTTCCTTTACAGAGACTAACATTTATCACTTAATGTAAGTTTTCAGTTTACCTATTAACTGAATTTTAGGGTAGTCCTCCATCCAACAATTGAAGACTAGTTTAATAAGCCTCTCTTCCACATATACATGGAATTAGGTGTGTATTATGACTCATCTTAAGAAGGTAGAACTGGTGTGTACAACTGCTGGGTTTTGCCATTAAAGGAAAAGCACACACTACCACTCTCCTCTTTCTTCTTTCATTTGCCTGCAATGTGAAAGTGATGATTAAAGCAAAAACAGCCACAAGGATGGTTTGCTGAACATGACAGAGTAATTAGAAAGAACCTGGAACCATGGCATTACAAGCTATTTCCAGCATTGAAGAGAACTATTTGGATTTATATGAGACACCTAGCAGACCTTCAATTTTTCTACACTACCATCCCCTAAATGAAAGGGAACACAATGCATTGGTATATTTATTATCATTCTTTTCTTGTCAAATTATTATGTAAATTAAAGTAATAAGAATAAAAATTCTCACTTTAGTTCATTTGTTTGGAAAGTTATTTAACTGCAAAATAAAAATAAGAAAATAAAGACTTATGAAGACTCTTTCAAAAATGCAATTAATTATAAAGCAAGTAAATAGTGTTATACTAGAACAAACTGAAAGACTAGCTATAATAAGGCCTATAGTAGCAAATCTTATAAGGAATTTAATACATAAAATGTTATTGATGGCATTTAAACACTTGACAACACATGTGAACAAAATAAAGTTAAAACTCCTAGTTCATTTAGTGTTTGCAACTTATGAGATCGACTCAGGAATAAAATTTCCAATGAAAAAGATTTAGAAAAGAAAAATCTACAAGAAAAAATAAGCAATTGGTAAAATAGTTTTAAGAGACATATACCTATATATAACAAAAGATGAAATCAAATGTTTAGTTACACTAATCAAAGCAATACAAACAGAAATACTACATTAATATTTTCTAAGATATTTGAGGTTTCCTAATACACTATTAGACAGCATCTGAGGTTAGGATGGGATTACCTGAATCATTTTTTTCTGATGCAGTTGGAAGATACCCTGTTTGCTGCAAGGAGGGTGAGAAAAGTTTGCTTTTTCTACATTTTCAATATAACTAACTCATTTTTTTATATAATAAAAATACAATAGGGCACTGAAGCTTCAACTCAATGTTTAACATCAATTTTATGAAAAAATTGACTTGTCCATTAGTTTCTGCACTTTATTCAAATTCATGGTGTATATGACATTCTTAACATTTGTTGTCAATGTCAATGCTAAATTAAATAAGTGATGTGGCTTATCTATGTAGTATTGTTTTAAATGGAACTGATGCTGGCTTTTGTTTATTTTCACTTCCTTGTCTAAAACTCCAAAATTATTTCTAAATTATCCACTTAACAACAATTGAGCAATCTCAATGTTATTATGCCTTCTAATATAGAATTATTGTTTCGTCATTTTAAAAGGAGAATAGACAGGACATTGAAAACAAAAACCCAAACAGAACACAACAAGGAGCTGATAAAGTAACGTTTTTGACCTTATTGTCTAGATAATATGAGCTGCTAAAAATAAATGGAGATGACTGAAAAAGCAGTGAACAGGATCTGACATAACCGGGAATGTGAAAAGGCTTGGAGAAGATATATACAAAACAGTTGAGAAGTAGATTCAGGGCTCTTCTTGCTCTAAAGTGTGTTACTTTTTGAAGCATGCCTAGCTTAGCTGAAGATTCTGAGGCTACGTAAATGTAACACATAAATGTCTTCATTTTGAATTTTGGTTTTGGGGTTTTGTTTTAGAGAAAGGGTTTCACTCTGTGGGCCAGGCTGGAGTGCAGTGACATCATCATAGCTCACTGAAGCCATGAACTCCTGAGCGAAAGGGATCTTTCCACCTCAGCCTCCAGAGTAGCTAGGACTACAGGCATGTGCCACCAGGCCCAGCCTCTTATACATAGAGTAGAGATGGGATCTTGCTATGTTGCCCTGGCTGGTCTCCAAATCCTGGTTTCGAGTGATCTTCCTGCCTTGGTCTCCTAAAATTTTGGTGTTACACATGTGAGCCATCACACCTGGTCTTTTTGTTTGTATTGACCAACTATTTTCTATTTAAAAGTGCCCAAAAATCTATGTTTATAAGTGTGTTCTATATTCTAAGACTATCCTTGTCACATTTTTGTATTTAAGTTACTCTAGCTTCAGAAAATGATTGAATTAGTATTCTTTTTTCATACAGCAGAATAATTTGTACTATATTAGAGTTATTTATCAATAGGACTATCCTATGAATTGATCCATTCTATTCCCATTTCCAATGTATTCTTAAATTCATTACATTGTTTATAATTGTTGTTTTGGTGATATATATATATGAGTTGATATATTGATATAAATATGGAAATATATTTTATAGCATATAAACTTATGGCATATTATGGTATATATGCTTTTATTTCTCATTTTCATGTATTGCTTAATGGCAAATGCCCTTACTTGCTAAAATTTGTTTGCAGCTTGAAAATCACTTGTACTTTCATAGTCATTTATGGATATCTGCAGAAAGCCAAAAATACAAGTTGCACAATACATACATTCCCAAGTGAGATTTAACACCGTGACACTTTGCCTTTCTGTTTCAGCTTACTTATTGCAAGCAATGTCCTTTCTGTGGTTTATTTAGAGCTGTGCTTTTCACATTTTTGTGCTTTTTGTTGAGAATTTTGCTGTTTAAAATGGCCCCCAAATGTAGTGCTTAAAGTGCTATCTAGTGTTCCTAAGTGCAAAAGGTGTTAATGAGACTTAAGGTGAAATTATGAGTATAAGACAAGCTGTGTCTAGGCATGAGTTGCAGTGCTGTTGGCTATGAGTTCATTGTTAATGAATCAACAAAATACATTAAATAAGTTGTATTTAAATAGAGACATATAAAACAAAGGTGTGTGTTGAAGGATTAACAAAATAATGTGAACAAAGGTCACAAATATTGACTGTGTTTTTGGTCTGAGGTCAGCATTGGCTAATTCAGCGTTTGTGGGGACTTATAAAACAGAAATACTGCAAATAGTAAGAATAAACTATAGGTGTGTGTAGCTACATTTTAGCTATAAATATAGGGACAAAGATAGAGATGCAAATAGAGATGTGTGTTGTATGATATATGGTATAATATTTATATTTATGTAATTAAATATATACATATTTTCACATGTCCGACTTTGACAGGTTTCCAGTCTCTGCACTTTCTTTCTGCATTTATGTTATTAATAATATTATTATTATTTTTTGTAGAGATGTATTCTTGCTCTGTCTCCCAGTCTGCAGTGCAGTGCCACAATCATGGCTCATTGCAGCCTTGAACTCTGGGCTCAAATAAGTCTCTTGAGTAGCTGGGACTTTAGGCGTGTGCCACCATGCCTAGCTAATTTTTAAAAATTATTAGTGTAGCCCAGCAAATGTAACATTATTTTGGCAGTTTTAGCTTTAGTTGGAAAAGCACCTCTTCTTCCTCTCTGTACAAAATGTACTAGCTGGCTTATGACTTCCATACTGGGGGCTTTAGCTTCTTCAAATCTCTGAGATTAATACATTTATCCTTTTGTTCCTCCATTTCTTTGAACATAAATGATTCCCTTTTTATTAACTGCTTTGTAAGATTACTCTACATTAAATTGCCTCTATTTGAAAAACGTTTTATTTCTGTATTCTAGTTTTTAGAAAAAGCAAAATGAGAATATATTTTCTTAAAACATATTTTAGCACATTTTCTATCATATTTCTTCCATACAAAATAATATCGTTCCAGAAACCCTTTGATGTTCTTAGGATATTAACACATCAACGAATAAGAAAGAGAAGGGTCTTTTCAATGATAGTGCTTAAATTCTAGCAGCACAAAATAAACAATAAATACAATATATCAGCTATTAAGTGTTCTTCATACAATGAAAGCATAGAGTTGGCTCAAGGAAATGGGAGGGCTAATTAGAAAGACAAACTTAATGATTATCATTGGGCATCCAAGAAAGAGACCTCATTGTGAAGGTGACATTTGAGCAGATTTCAAGGAGATGTGAACGAATACTGGGAAGAACCAGTGCAAATGCTACAGTGCCAGTTGGTTCACCGATGTCTGGAAGGGACTTGTGTGGCTGTAGTGTAGTGTGAAGGGAAAAGCAATACAGAGAAAGCGCACTGAGAAAGTGAGTGGAATACAAATCACAGAGGGTGAAACTGTGTAAGGACTTTGTCTTTGAGTAAAATGCAGAACTACTTTTGGATGATGAATCGGGTATTGACATGATCACATCTTCACTTTCAATGAATCTTTCTATGTAACAGAGTACGTGAAGAGGTGGAGAAACTTAGGAGGCTTTTGCAGTAATCCCAGTGAAAGTGGTGAAAGTGGCTGAAATACAGATGGTAGCAATGGTGTAATCTAAAGCAACTGGATGTTGAATATATTTTGATGCAATCACAAAGAGAGTATTCCATTTCCTAGTCATGGTAGTAAAGACCTGGAGTTCCTCCTATTCCTCCTAATTTTAAAGATACATGCAGCTGGGCGTGGTGGCTCATGCTTATAATCCCAGCACTTCGGGGGGCTGAGGTGGGCCGATCACGGGGTCAGGGGATTGAGACCATCTTGGCTAACATGGTGAAACCCCGTCTCTACTAAAAATAAAAAAAAAAAAATAGCTGGTGGCACGTGTCTGTAATCCCTGCTACTCTGAAGGCTGAGGCAGGAGAATTGCTTGAACCCGGGACGCAGGCAGAGGTTGCAGTGAGCCGAGATCCTGCCACTGTACTCCAGCCTGGCGACAGAGGGGGCGGGGGGAAGATATATCCATCTTTGATCTGATGAGTATAACAAAAACAAGGTCCAAGGATAAGAAGAGTGCCTCTCATTCTGCATGTTTTCTATAGATCACTGACCCTGCTCCGATCCTTCTTTCAGAATACTTTAACTGTATTTTCTCAATACTTCAATAAACTTAAATTGACATATTGTTTACATTTGGTAAATCATTTTCTTGGCATCTTTTTTCAATATCTCAAGTAATAGTAAACTGTATGTATAAGTAACATAAACTATAGCTTTTGGAAAGTGGATTACATATTTAAAATAACATTTTGTGGAGTGTATTCTCCGTCTATTGTTTGCATTAATAAACTAACATAGGCAATCTTCTATTATGAGTCACTAGGATCATATTTTTGGCTAATTATCATTAGTTGGAGGAATCCAACATGTTCTATTGTTTATTGTAAGTAAAATAATGGCCAATGTAATTGAGTTTTGCATATAAAAATTTAATAGAAAATATTCGAGTGCCAACAGACTTTTCTTATTACAAAATATAATGCTTAATACTCAAAATGCCAAATTTATGATAATTGTGAAGGGACAACTGAAAGAAATAAAACTAGAAAAATTATATCAATAATTTAACATTTTCTACCTTAAAGAAGAAGATTGATATAAAAATTAAATGATTTTATGTGCCAAACATAATTCAGTAGAAATAAACTGCCATCTGTTCCATTTAAGATCATTATAAAAAATAAGGCTTATAGTGCATCTCATTTTGTGATCTTATTTAGACTATTGAGAATAATTTTTCCCAATACTTCATAGATTGAGCAGTCTGCATAAATAGCAGCCACCTTCATTCCTTATTTAAAGTAAATGAAGCCATTTAAGTAAGATGAAAAACATTATGTAGCGAACTAGTTTGATTTAATAATACATATTAGCATCCAAATGTAATGTTTCTTAGTATTGTTCTAAGCTATGAAATGAAGCATATTTCTATCATTTTTCTTGCATACATTTTAAAATATTTATTCTTTATCCATTAGTGATGAAAGTGCACAATCAACAATAAAGCACACCTCTAAGAATTCATATAAGAAACACACACATCCATATGCACATACATACATACTCATATGATAAGGGTGTCTGTATAGCATATTCATATTTTAAATAAACTGTTTAGGTAAATGCATGATTATATCTCAATACATACATGCATATGTACTGAAAAAAAATACCCCTCTAAGTCCTACATTAAGAAGGTACAGTCAAGGTCAGCCAGGGCATGAGTACCTATTCTCCTCAAGAGAAAGTTAATTTTAAAATAAGCTGAGCAGAGTGATCAGAAATGCAAATAACCTAAGTAAATGCAAATTCTAGATAACAGGTGGCACATCTTTAAATTCCAAGGGGCCACTCAGACTGATGAGGTGGTAAAGTATGTTAAATTAAGTACATTGTAAGTGTGGAGAGAGGTTGCATGCTGTGTTTTTCCAGACAGTGGTCTATGGAAGGCCCAATTTGCCTGTAAACTTAAGAACTCATATCTCTGTCTACACATTTGGCATAATCCAAAGCTTTACACCTTGCCAGATATTAGTCCAACCCTATGTGGTTTATCCAAGGCAAGCGTAAGAACAAGCCTGACTGGATAAAGAGCTAAGTTGTTTAGAAAAAGAACAAAAACATCGTGGAGACTTAGCTCCAGGACACTGAATCATTATAGTTTTTGTTTTTATTACAAGAGTAGACTCTAAAATCAGGTAAAAATAAAGCTATGCAATGTGGAATTTTCAAAAGCATTGTCAATTATAAACAGTTAATTTCTATTTAATGATACAAATGCATCATTAGACTTATTAAGTATTAATTCATCTGTTAATTATGCAAGTTGCACTATTCTTCATACTTTGCCAAGGTAGACTCTGTTTTCAGCCTTCTATAATATCATAAATTATGTTTCCAAGTTAATGAAGAACTGTCATTTATTAAAAATATATAACTAAAAAAGTACAATATTATTATATCACTTCCTATAGTTAAGGGGTACACATTTAATTTTTGTTCTTTCATTTGAGTGCTGCAAAACTATTTAGTCTGGAAATGTATTCTAAGTTCCGAAACTTAGAAATTAAGCATTCTTCAGCTACTTACTTTAGGTTATAGCAGGTTATATAGAAACAATCCTGGAGAGCAACACACTCATTTGAAAATATTTATTTCATTATAGTTAAAAGAAGTATTTTATATAAATATCCAAAGCAAATAAACTTCTTTAAGATGAAATTTAATCTTTACATTTTTATAAGAAAATATGTATATTTGAAATAATTACATGACACACACCATCTTTGCATTCATTTCCTTAATCATCTTTCATTATAGAAATAGAATTTGATGCAACCTAAAAGCATAAATGCTAATAATGTATAAACAGTTATTAAATTACATATTTCAAAGGCAGTGACAAAATTGGAAGTGTTAACCTTCAGGATGATTTCTGTGATTTATTATAGTATAGCTACCTTAGTATAACTAACTTATAAAATCATCATTTGCATGAAAAAATGAAACCAAACATTTCCCAAAATATCCTGACAGAAATGTTATTGTGAAAGCTGATATTAGTGTATGCTTAGATTTTCTGGTTAATGCCAATAATGAACAATAAAAATTTCACATTTAAATTCAGAAGATACAATGTTCCTTTCAAGTGTTACGCATAATTGCTTAAACAAGCTGATTTTTAAATCCACCTCACACCAATCAGAATGGCTATTATTTAAAAAATTTAAAAATGATAGTTGTTAGGTGATGGAAATATAAATCAGTTCAGCCACTTTGGAAAGCAGTTTGGAGATTTCTCAAAGAACTTAAAACAGAATTACCATTTGACCCAGCAATCTCATTACTGAGTATCTACCCAAAGAATCGTAAGTTGTTCTACCAAAAAGACACAGGCACTTCTATGTTCATAGCAGCACTAATCACAGCAGCAAAGACTGGAATCAAACTAGATGCCCGTAAATGGTGGACTGGATTAAGAAAAGGTGGTACATATTCACCATGAAATAGGACGCATTCATTTAAAATGAAAGAAATCATGTCCTTTGCAGCAAGATGAATGGAGCTGGAGGCCATTATCCTAAGTGAATTAATACAAGAACAGAAAACCAAATACTGTGTGTTCTCACTTATAAGTGGGAACTAAGCACTGAGTCCACATGGACATAAAGATAGGAACAGTAGACATGGGGTCTACTTGAAGGTGGAGGGTTGGAGAAACCCAAGAGTAGAAAAACTATCTATCAGGTACTATAGAAAAACTACCTATCAGCTCACTACCGGGGTGATGGGATCATTTGTACATCAACCCCCAGGAACAGACAATTTATCCAAGTAATAAATTTGCACATGTAACACTCTAAACTTAACAAAAGTTAAAAATTTCAAATTTTTAGAGGTAGCTAAATCATCATTGGATCTAACAAATAACCAATGGTTAAAATCAAAATCTCTAATATTATATAGCTGAATAATTTGGATTTAAAATCATTTTACATTATCCTAAGCTTTTATAGAGCAACTTGATAGGTAAAGGTGAGAGCAAAGGTTGATTTTCTAGGCCCCCAGTCCACACTTCCTTCTCTCGTCCTGGTCAGAGAAATCTGAAGACAGAATGTTAAGAGGAATAGGTTTTAAATAGTAAACGAATCAGTCACAAAACTGGAGGAAAATCAAAGATTGGTGGCTTTCTTCCCTGTGCTACAAACATCTGGTATCTTTCCCAAAAGCCTGTTGATATTCTCTTTGACTCAGTTTGAGACCTCTTGAAGCACAGCTATTTCTATAGTAGTTGCTACTCTTTGCCCTGAATCCACCCGTGACTTCACAAGGCACATACAGTTTTTTCAACTTCTTTTACTTACCAATTCTCTTATTTCACTCAAAATATAAGCTAGCTGTTATTATCAGCAAATAATGTTGAGATTAACATTTTTTTATTTATCATGACCATAGGTTTACAAAGAACAGAGAGCTTATTTTGTCCAAAAGCTTCGATTAACAAGAAATAGAATTCAGCCAAAATTTACCACATAGTCTTAGATTGTGAGGTTATATTCATCAGGAGGTTCAAATACTAGCCTATTTGACCAAGTAATCATGCCAATGCAATAATATATATTAGTATTCATTCGTCACACTCTAATTCATCAAATATCAAAAAATTGGTCCTGTGCATTAAATACATGTTTAGATGAATTGATAAACTGAAAATGATTAACAGTAGAAAGCTGCACAAAAGACATGAAAAAAAGAAATAAATATGTGAAGAGATATCATATTCAAACTTATAGAACAGTCAAATTTTTTTTTAATGACATTTTTCACCTAACAGCTTGAAAAAAAATGTTCACAGTTTGCATTACAAGCTTTTTGCAGTAATAGGGAGAGGTGGGTGTCATGTGAAATTGTTACTTGTTGCCTCAATGGCTTTTTGAGTGCCAGCACCTGCCCTTCTTGCTTTGAACTTTTACCCACTTATTGGCTATTTCTGGGTACCTGTCTCCAACATGTGTCTTCAAGTGCTAAGCCTCATGATGACTTCCCCATTTTATCAGTCCCTCCTTTTCATGTTGACCCAGCTACATTCAGATTACTCAGAGAGAGTGCCCTCCTCATGTGCCACAAACTACCCCCACTGTGACCCTCAATAAAGGAACTAGCACAGGGGTCCTTACTCTGTTTTCTCTCTGCTTGCCATGACTTTGTGTGGCCCTCCAGACATGCCACACAAAGTCCTCCATCTCTAGGACTTGTGAGTATAATGAATCCTTCAATTTTATATGCCCCTTGGACTGTAATTTCTGTAGTTACATTGAAGTGATTCTTAAAGACCCTACAAGAGGGACTAGCTCTCCCATTGACAACACAATAGATAAGCATAAATTCTATTCTATTTACAGGAATATGAAATAACTGATAAATGACATAACTGATGACATAATTGTTAAACATTTTCAGAGGAAAATGTGAAAGTGTTAATTTAAAAGGTTATGCACATGTTACATTTCTTTCATAAATTCCAACCTTAGGACTTTACTCTTCAGGAGGACTTGAGAAAATGTTAGGCTATAGATATAATGTATTTACTATTAGTTGCATTTGAAATCAAATAGTAGGAAATGTCATTTATATTCATTAGTAGGAAACTATTTTAATATGTGGTGATTCATCCACAAGATGAAATAATTTGTAGTCATTAAAAATGAATGAAATACACCAGCATGTGATATATGGAAAGTTCTCCAAAATATATTTTATGGCAATTAAAGCAAAATTCAAAGAAAGTATATTGAAGCTTCTGAAGAAAGACAGCCTGAAATTGACATCCTCTGGTTTGAGGGTTCTGTTACACTGCTGCTATATCTATTACACAACAGAACTTTCAAGACATTTCTTATAAAATTATTTCTGATTGTTTTCTAATGTTACTTTATTTTCCATCTATTCATTACACTAAATGTAAATATTTGGCTAAATATTCTTGTTTAGTAAGTTATATATTTTCATTTATATTGGTTTTCAATTTTGGACTTCTTGGGAGAATGGATCTGAATCACAGAAAACATTTTTGTTCTCTGAAGTCGTAAATCTGTTAGTTCTCACAGTTCTCATTTACCAACTACATTTTGTTCTGATATTTGTCTATAAACATTTGTTAATAAAATAAACAATGTTTCAAATATCTATGCCATCATTTTCAGCAAAACGCACCACGAATTTACATGTTAGTTAAATTCTTTGATGTTTGCATATTTTTTCTCAACTTGTTGTCCATAAAATGTAATTTCAGCCCCCACCTACTATGTTATTCAAAATACATTTTTCAAAAATTCCCACAGTGTTCATTTCCACCAGCAATATATGAAAAGTTCTTGTTTTTCACATCCTTGCCAATACTTTGTATTTCCATATATTTTTTTAAGTAGACATACTATTATTTTGGTGCAAAAGTGATTGCGATTTTTACCATTGAAAGTAAAGGCAAAAACTACAATTCCTTTTGCACCAACCTAATAGTATGTAGGAAAAGGTGTCTGAGTTTTAAATTTGCATTTCCTTGATGACTAATTATGTTTTTACTGTTACTATAAACACCTTGTTAGTAATTCATATATCTTGATTAATAAAAAGTCTAGTTTTATATTTGTTCTTTCTGAAATTAAGTTGATTGTCTTCTTATCAAGTTGCAAGTGTATTTTATATCCTAGACAAAAGTCATTTGTCAGATATATGTGTCTTTGTATTTTACAAAAATAGTCTCCTAGCCTTTTACTTATAATTTATTTTCTTAATACTGTATTTTGAGATGGAAAAGTTTTGAATTTTTATAAGGCCCAAATTATGTTTTGTTTGTTTAGCAAATCATGTTCTCAGCATCAAATTTAAGAAATGATTACCTAACCCAAATCTGAAAGATGTCGTTCCACATTTTCTCCTAAAATACTTAGTTTCAGCCCTCACATTTAAATGTATCACCCATTTTGGATTAGTTTCTGTGTGTTGTGTGAGATAAGGGTTTAAGTTCATCTTTCTGCATGCAGATAATCAAATATTCCAGCAATATTTGTGGAAAATGACATTAAATATGGGTGCTAACACCCTGATTTTGTGACTGTGAGCAGGTCACTTATGTTCCTCAGTTTTTGCATGTTTTCTTTTTACTTTTCTTGTCTTTTTATTTTGTTTAGATGAAGTCTTGCTGTGCTGCCCAGACTGGGGTGCAGTGGCACTATCTGAACTTACTGCAACCTCTGCTTCCTGGGTTCAAGTGATTATCCCGCCTCAGCCTCCCCCAGTAGCTGGGATTACAGGCATGTGCCGCCACGCCTTTCTATTTTTATTTTTTTGTATCTTTAGTAGAGAGGGGTTTTCTCCATGTTGGCCAGGCTGGTCTGGAACTCCTAACCTCAAATGATCTGTCCACCTCAGTATCCCAAAGTGCTGGGATTGCAGGTGTGAGCCACTGAGCCTGGCCCTATTTTCTTAATTAAAGGGTTGAAAAACCCCAAGTATACTGTGGAAGCACATACATGTGAAAGCACATACGAAGAATCTTACTAGGTACTGACTAAACACTTGATGACATTTTGCTGTTTTAACAGAAACCTGATAAATATAATTCATTTTTGTCATCAAAACTTATATATCCTTCAGACATGTATATATTTTGTTAGACAGATAAAATGTTTTCTCCTACAATAAAAAGCCCACTAGTAACTATAATCTGGGGAAGAAAAATTTAGAGTGGAGGCTGAGAGGAGCTTTTAATTTAACTTTATATTTTCATCAATATTTGGAATTTATAATTAAGTTTTTTAAATATCAGCATTTTTGTAATTTATTAGTTTTTTACTCATTTATTTATTTCTTTATATGATGCTGCGTTTTACAGTGTACCAGTCAAATTTTCTAAAGTATATTTAAATGTGTACCTCGTTAAAAGGTGAATCAGTTGTTTCTAGACTGTTAGTAACTTAATGTATGATTTCTCATGAATTATGCTAGTTTTAATTTTAAATGACATAATTAATATTAATATCACCCTAAGTATAAATAAGCTATTTGTTTATACTTTGTGATCAGCGTATAAAACACAATACTTACACATTCAATAGGTCTCCTGGATTATAAGATAAATTTTCCAAGTACAGAAATAAAAATCTTGTAAATATGTATTTATGGACGAAAAAGATTATTTTTTAGTGGTAAAATAATCAATCTCTTTATAAGTTGAATATGAAACTGTGAGATTAGTTATTTTTGTTCAAAATCTTGGCATTTCTTCTGTCATCAAGCCAACTGAGAAAAATTTAAATAAAAACCAAATAGTACCATTGAGAAAGCTAATGAAAATAACAGTGTACCTCCACCATATCTAGAATTGAAAATAGTTTAATGCCTCAGCAATCAAAACATTGTATCTTAATCTTAGATAAAAATCCAGTGTTGATGTGGAACTTTAAACATATTGAACTTCTAGATATATGGAAAGAGATTAACAACAAATAAAACATGAAACAAGCTGTGGGTTGAATATAAGAAATATTTTTTGACATTCCCTGAAATATACCAGAGAAGTTCATTTTTCATATTGTGTCTTAGAATTCTTAATAGATATGTAAGGACCCCTAAGTGAAGACAAAATGGGTTCTGAAGTTCCTTGTGCCTCTTTTGATCAGAGAAGACTACGGTTATCGGTTGTAAAGAGTCACGTGTTTTATAATATTCCACTTGAGATAAAAGTTATACTAGATAGAATGAAAACCCATAAAAAGACATCTACATGCAAACGATAAATAATATAAGTCTGAACCTCATACTCAAATTCTCAATGGCAACAATAATGAATGAAAAAGTAAGTCTGGATGGGAGATTTCACTAGGGTAAAGGATGCCTACAAAATTAGAATCTCAATATTTAGAATGCCAAATTGGCCTACTTTTAAATGTTATCACTCCCTCAATTTTACTTGTTTAGCTCTGCATGCTCTTCATATTTCACCAAAGGCCAGTCTCTCTCGATAACATTTTTGTAGCTATGCCTATACCCTTAGTATCGCATCAGATTTATGATCATGCTTCCATATGCAGCTGCTTGTGCCTATGACCACGTTTGTCCACATAAATAATGTATCTTCTTAAACATAACTTAATTTCTACTTTCTTCAAGTATCCTGGTAATTGATTTATTCAGTGTTTTTGTTGTTGTTGTTGTTGTTTTAAGTCATGGTTATGTGTCAGTTACTTTAATAATGAAAACATGAGTGAGAGAACCAGTATTTTTATTAGTTATCTGTCTTAAAGAGGAAGGCAACTGAGTGACAAGTAGGTATACAAATAATTGCATCAAAAGAGTGGTTAAGCTTAATAACAATATATATGGAAAGCTGTAGGGCCATGAGTTGATTTAAAAAGGTTTTATTTTTAACATTTAGAATCATACTGATTTGGGAGCTATTTGATGGGTAAGCAAACTCAACTTGTATGTGATATAGGTCTCTTCATTTTTCTTCTTCTTTAGGGGCTAGTGGAAGAGTAGATAATTACTAGAAATCTGGAGTGCATAAGCAACATTCTTTAACCTTACTGGAATTCTAAATTAGTTAAAAAATGAAGGCAAAATAATCTATACATGTAGAAAAAAAGTATCTAGTATTGTCAAACCCTAGGGTAAAAGATATAGTTTGATTAAGAGACAAAAACACTTGTGGATGCTTTAATCCTAGAACACCTTGGGACATCCTACTGTAGGGAAAGCTTGAGCCTTTATTCTGTCACATCATCAGGCTTCAAATTTTTCAAACTTTTAAGGTTTGCTTTCCATTTAAACATAAGTTCCAATATCAAATCATCTCTCTCAAGTTCAAAGTTCCACAGATCTCTAGGATAGAGGCAAAATGCCACCATCTCTTTGCAAAAGCATAGCTCCAGTTACCAACAGGTTCCTCGTCTCCAACTGAGATCACTTCAGCCTGGACTTCGTTGTCCATATCATTATCAGCATTTTGGTCAAAACCATTCAACACATCTCTAGGAAGTTCCAAACTTTCCCACATCTCGCTCTCTCCTCTGTGCCTTCCAAGCTGTTCCAACCTCTTCCTGTTACCCAGTTCCAAAGTCACTTCCACATTTTTAAATATATTTATAGCACTACCCCATTCTCTGCAGTACCAATTTACTGTATTAGTCTATTCTCATACTTCTATAAAGATACTACTTGGCTAATTATAACAAAAAGAGGTTTACTTGACTCAATTCCACATGGCTGGGAGGCCCCAGGAAACTTACAATCATGGCAGAAGGGGAAGCAGGTACATCTTACATGGTGGCAGGTGAGAGAGCGTGTGTGAAGAGCAAAGTGGGAAGAGCCCCTTATAAAACCATCAGATTTTGTGAGAACTCACTCACTATCCTGAGACCAGCATAGGGAAAACCACCCCCATGATCCAATCACCTCCCTCCCTCAACACAAGGGGATTACAATTCAAGATGAGATTTACACGAGAACACAGAGACAAACCATATCATGACTAGTCATAAGAACCTTCATTTGGCCAGGCATGATGGCTCACACCTGTAATCCCAAAACTTTAGGAGGCAGAAGTGGGCGGATTACCTGAGGTCAGGAGTTCAAGACCAGCCAGGCCAACAGGGTGAAACCCTGTCTCTACTAAAAATACAAAAATTAGCTGAGCCTAATGGCAGGCACCTATAAATCCCAGCTACTTGGGAGGCTGAGGCAGGAGAATCACTTAAACCCAAGAGGCAGAAGTTGCAGTAAGCCAAGATAGCACCACTGCATTCCAGCCTGGGAGACAGAGCAAGATTCTGTCCCAAAAAAGAATCTTCATTTATTCTCTATCACCAAAATTAGCATTGCTAAGCATTATTAAACAATACATTGCTTTTCTCTCTCACTGTCACCTTGTCCTCTTACACCCAGCACTGTGCTAAGGTCATGTCAGCACCCTGCTTCTAAAATAGATGCATACATATATACTCATAAACACAGAGTTTGGTTACTTCCTCAGGTTTTATATTTTATTAATAAGTTATACACCACCATTGTTGTCCTTTATTTCCAATATATGACTGTGTCTTTGTAGAATTAGGCAATGTTTAATAAATTACAAGTTTGGGATTTTGAATAAATTGTATTTGTTTCAGTATGGCTTACTACATGCTCATAAATACATGTTTACTTTTGAAATGTAATCTGAAATTTCTCTGCTTTTCCAAACTCATACAACCTTATCCTTGCCAAGCAATGCTTCCTAGGTTTTCTCATTGTCAGAAAAAATTCTAAAATGCTCAGCTTTACTCTAGTAATTGTGACTATGTTTAAACGACACAGAAGGAGCAGTAAAGACCATAAAACATTAACAAAACCCTGCATCCTTATATCATACAGTATTCTCGTATATTATGACTCATGCATTTTACTTTATCTTTGTGTTTCTGTAGAATACTATGCCATTTGCTATTCTCTTTTAGTTAGTGACTCCAAAGAGGACCCAGTTACAGAGATATCTGGAATCAAACCTTCTCTTAGGGATTTACTATCCACCCAATAGCTGACTTATATTAGATATCTATCTTTATTGTTATTGACAGCAACATGCTTTTACAATTACAAATATAGTGCTCAGAGTATTATTTAAAGTAATATTTATATGTATATTTATTGTTAAATACATATTATAAATATATGTATATCAACACATGTTTTTGTATTTGAATATGTATGTATATTTATGATGTATATGACAACCTTTGAACATGGTAACACTTCCCAACAGTTACATCACAAGGTTGACAAATATTATGAAATTGGAGACAAGTTGGGAAGCTATAGCATTATGTTTATTCATTATCTTATCTGAATGAACCAAATGTTATTTTCCTTGTTTACAACAATATTATAAATATTTCAGTTTGACACGATTGAGCTTCTGGATGAAGAAAGTTTATGTGTGTGTGTATGCATATATGTAAATGTGATGTGGGCTGTATGCATAATAATCTCATATGTTTCATTTGTTAAATGATAAACTTTTCATAATAAAGAAAATATAAGGCCACATTAAATCAAAATATTTAAAAAGTCTCATTTTATCATAGATATTTTACATGTCATTGTTTCATGTTACCATTTTGTGATAGTCCTAAAATAGTTTGAGGGTATAAATACAGAGACTAAATATGAAAACAATAGAAATCATTCTCAATATCAAAAGAGAAACAGAAATATGATGACATATGAGTTTCTGACTCCCTTACTGAATTAATATAGGAATTACAACAAAGAAAAAGGAGAAGATGACAGACCCCAAACTCTCGTAAAAGTATTAAGATACCTTAAGGGTACAGAAGATGCTCAGCCATTGCTGGGTATATGGACTGAAGAGGAAATTATACAGAGAACTAAAGTTTGTGAGCTCCAAGGATCAAGGAGTCTTGGCAGGAGGTTTACGTTCGTTTATTTTCACTCCTATCATATGTCTTGTTTTATTTTCTTTTACTAAGTTTAATTTTAGGATTTTTCTTTGAGAATGCTAATACATGCAAATAATTTAAAAATGCAAACTATAAAATATTTACAATTGAAGTAATTTGAGGGTTTTCCCAAAAAGAAGCAGCCATCTGTTTGTGCCATTCTCATAGCTCCTGTTCTCACTTCCTTTAAGTCTATTTCAGTGTTGGAACACCTTAGATAAAACAGCACCCACCACAATGTCTCGGTCCTCCTTATATTGTATTATTCTTTCTCCTAAGTGCATCTCTTACTTGTAATATCAGCGTTGATTACACCTTAGCATTTGTCTCTCTACATTGGAAGGTATGTTTAGGGACATCGATATCAAGATGTCAAGATCAGTGAAGGGTCTGAAAACTTACTTTATGTGTAAGCTTGCAAGTTAGTGTGTCAGAGCTTTACAGATGCTGGCAGAAGACACAGACAAAGGCATTTTTCACTCACAGCACAGTAGGGAGCATACATTTGCAAATATTCCCCTTTCCTTGAGGACCATGAGGTTAATGTGAAGTACCGCAGGATGATACTGCAAACACAATGAATTTATGTCACAGCTGAGGAACTTTAGCCTGGGAATCCCACAGCCTCATAATTGTGTTGCTGGAAAACCAGCTCAAATTTTTCCCTTAACAGGAGTGTCATCTTTATATTATCCTGGTCAGGAAACAAATCTGCCTTCCTGAAAGACACAAGTAAGAGAAATTTTACTTATATCTTTCAACACTCTCTCATATACAAAATATTCTTAAAAAGACAATCTGGAATAGTTGTCAATGTCCCTTGCTCAGAAGATATGCAGTACTGTGAGAGACCCATAGAAAATTTCCACCCCCTCCAAAATTTTTCCTTTATTTCCCCACTGTCTTGGCTTCTGTAAAGTTTTCTCATGGCTACATTTCATCAGCTGATTTGACTGACGTGTAATGAGACAACTTTGTTAAATTTGATTCATGCATCATTTTTTTCTTTTTGAGACGGAGCCTCGTTTAGTCGCCAGTCTGGAGTGCAGGGGTGCAATCTCAGATCTCAGCTCACTGCAACCTCTGCCTCCCAGGTTCAAGCGGTTCTTCTGCCTTGGTTCCCAGAGTAGCTGGGAGGACAAAGGTGCGCCACCACGTCCAGCTAATTTCTTTTTCTTTTTCTTTTTTTTTTTGTATTTTAACAGGGTTGGGATTTCACTATTTTGGCCAGAATGATCTCAATCCCTTGACCTTGTGATCCTCCCGCCTTGGCCTCCCAAAGTGCTGGGATTGCAGGCATGAGCCACCACGCCCGGCCTCATTCATCATTTAATTAAGGCCACTACCAACGTACTCCAAATACCAGAAGGATGCAAGCCTTCAATGATAACTCAGTCATGCTCAGACCTCACCAACTCCGGTTGCCCAGCTTAACTAATCCAATAAACTATCAGAACCCACCTTAGAAAGTTGGGTATCTTTTTTTTTAAGCTTCCATATTCTACTCGGCAAAATGCAAATGTTATTTTTTCACATGCAAAAATGGTACAGTTATTTTTGTTTTGATTTTAATTTAAACCTTAAATTACTGAATGACTAAGTATTTCTACTCTATGTTTACACTCAAGAGAAATAAAACTAACTATACGTCCACACACACTTGTAAATTAACACTCATAGAATCTTTATTCATGAGAGTCCCAGAAGTAATAAGCTAAAGTGTCCAAATGATAAATGGCTGTGGTGTATGCATGCAATGAAATATTACCTAGCAAATAAAAAATGGGCAAGTTACTGATACAGCAACCTGGAAACACCTAAAAATAAACTGATGATAAGTTAAAAACAAAAAGAAGTCTCAAAAATGACATACTGTATGATTTCATTTATATGAAATTATTTACGAGGCATAACTGTAGTGTCAGAAATCTGGTCATTGCTAGTGGTCAAGGATCAGAGGACAAGTTGAATGCAAAACAATGTGATAGAACATCTGGGGGAGACAGAGAGTTTTCTAAAGCCTTATAATGGTGGTGGTTACACTTACACATTTACCAAAACTCATCCAACTGGACACATATATTATGAGTGGATTTTCTTGTATGTAAATTATACCACAATAAAGCTAAAGAGAATAACCTTAGATATAGACATATACACTGAATTATTTTGAAATATGAAATTGATAATAGTAGTTGGCTTTCAGGAGAGAAACGGTGGATTAGACATTAGGGCTGGATTCCTCTCTATTCAACTGATGAAGTAAAACAAGGATTGGTGGTGACTTGAGTACTATTAGTTACACTCTCAATTCCATGAATATACATGTGTTAAGTATAGAATCTAAGTAAAAAGCGTGCTTACTAAGTCTAAAACTACTTCCATACAATTCCTTATGCCTTTGTTCATTCAGGCTTGTAATAAATACCTTTATTAAGACACTGTTGTGTATCTAGTGGTCTTATATTTCTGGTATCCATATTCTTCCATCTGAATCTTAAGTTTGTATAAGATCTATCTAATAAATATAGCATTATCATATTTTTTAACCTCAAATTTTTCTTAAAATTAATTTTATTTATTTGGTTTTGTTGAGCTTTTCTACCTGTTCACTTATTTTAAACATATATTTCTTTAATCCTATTAATTAATATATTTAGGAAATCTATGATGCATTTTTTATGCTAAATCTGATATCTCATTCTAACTGAAGTCACTTTATGTTAAATTCTTTTTTTTGGAACAAGAGTAACATTTTCTTGTTGTTTCACATAGTAATTCTTTTTTTGAAGACGGAACTTTTAAAACATACATTTTAGTGATCATACATTTTGTTTGTTCTTAGGGGGGTAGTTGGATTTTAATTTTTCAATGCAGTTAATGTCCAAACTCAAATTTTTAAACCTGCATCCTTTGTTGTGTACAATTGTTGGTCAATGTTTCCATAGAGATATATCCTGCATTTGTGTGATTTAAAGGCCAGAAAATGATTTCCAAATGCTGTGCTTAGACTCTTTAGGCCAATTAGGCTTTCTGCCACTTGAGATGTATATGTATTAAAGAATGCTCTCACAGGCACAGCAAATTTTCAAGTCTCCCAAGCTTTAAATGTTCACAAGAATTCTGGCTTCTCCATTTTTATATAGTTAAAGTAGTTTTTAGTCATCTCAAAATATGTAGAATATTTGTTGTCTTTGTCCTTCTACAGTTCTCTCATTTTAAATATTTCCTAGTTCGTTTTCAGTTCCTCTTCCATATTCTTATTTCAAAAAGTAGGTGATTTTATGTATCACTTTGGGAGATTTCAAATTTGTTGAAATTGTTATTTTTAAATTTTTATTTTATTTTTTAAAATAATTGTCTTTATTTTGCATATTTTTTTCTGGAATGAAATTAATTAGTTTCTCAAGCTGTTATTATTGAAAGTAGTATGTGTTTCTGTAAGCTACCTTTGTTTGAACAATTATTTGTGTCCCAAATTATGTTCTTTTGCTTTTAATTTCCCAAAATCACTTTTTAGAAATGACTAACATCATGCAAACAGATTCAGTTTGAACATATATTTAGCATACATAGCAAGAAAATTTTGTAAGGCTTTTATATTTATATCACAGGTTAACATGACAAGTATGGTCTTATTGAGCAATAGCAGCATCAGCCTCAGTAGCTTCTACTTCGTCAATGTAGATCATTTTTTCTTAAGAAGTTAATAAGACTTTCTGTATGATACTTGCTCCTGATTAAACCATCTAATTTATTTCAGATAATGTGTCCCTTGCATGATATTGATTAGAGGTTGTAGTGAGAAAATTATACTAAAATACCAAATAAGATTATTGATTGTTTTCACTGACAACAAAGTTTCCAAATGTATCAAATATTAAATTATTTTAAGTTAGATACTTATCCAACTATTATCTTAATTGGATATAAAAAGCTATTGTACTTTTTTTTCTTTGCTCTCCATTTAGTTGGTAAATCTTCCTCCATCCCTCTATTTTGAGTCTCTGTGTATCCTTGCATGTGAGCTGGGTCTAGATACAGCATACCGATGGGTTTTAGCTTTTTATCCAATTTGCCTGTCTGTGTCTTTTGATTGGGGCATTTAGTCCATTTAAATTTAGGATTAATATTGATATATGTGAGTTTGATACTGCCATTTAATGCTAGCTGGCTGTTTTGCCCATTAGTTGATGTAGATTCTTCATTATGGTGATGCTCTTTACCT